>JBBPOK010000059.1:0-94241 GCA_038091415.1 Leccinum variicolor | reverse complement strand
GGGGTGGCACACAACATGGCCACCCAAAATTTTCGTCCTTAGTGAGAATTCCCCAGCCGTCTCGTGACTTAGGGGTCGTGCATACAGCACGTGCATCCTCAAAAGGTCCAAAATGGTCGGGACCAATCCGTGGGAATCTGGACCAATGCGTGGGATTCCTGGGTGTGGCGAAGCTGCCCAATTATTAGGCCTGTGATTTAGTCGCGTACCCACACGTGCTGTTATGTTGGCTGGGTTTTAAATTGCGCTGCTGAACCTCTGCACAATTCACACTCCGCCAAAACACTCCGAATATGTGGGAAGACTAGGCCCGATTAGGATTAGTTGTTATGTCAAACTTATTTTTCTTTGTTTACCCTGCAATGTCACAACATATAAATACCTGTGGCACTTTTCTGTCTTCTGTTCGTGCTTTTTTCCCCCGCCCACCACTCATGGCGGCGTCTGGCATTATGGGACTTGTCTACACTGCATTGTGCGGTTGTGGTCAGTCTCACTTGGATGCCTATATCTTCCCACGTAGTAACTGTGCCCCAGTGGCATGGTGATTTTTCCTGGCACCAAGAGTTAATCTGCGCGCAGTGACAGATTGCGTTGCCGGACAGCTCAAGCTGCCTTGGTTGGAGGTCATGGAGGATGTACCTCAGCTGCCTCGTGTCCGGCTTGTTTCGAGTCATTTTTATGTAGTGTTCCTGTGGGATATCAGTATTGCGAAAATAATTTTATTATGTAATTGCATTGGCTTAATCAGATTCGTAAATTTAGTTTCCGTTTGACGGATGTAAGGTACCCGAACACCCCCCAGCGGCCCAGCCTATGCTAAAGCAATAGATACATTGGCCACTGGCCCCAATATGAGATACATTACACATTGGCACCGGCACGAAGGGTTTAGACGCAAGGAGCCTACCGTTATAGACTTTGGCCGTATTCAATAATCCAGTTTACAAATTATACTAATGGGTCACATGATAAGGCCTTATAAGATTCTCTGCATTTTCCTGATGCTGGTGCCCCGCTGCTCGTCAAGACCAACGTCTTGAGCTATCGACACTCCCGGTTAGACTGTCCCAGATGAGACGCCCTTGATTAACCCTGCTGCAGGGTTCTCTCATCATCGAGTGTCATGCATTGCACTGTCGAGGCCAGCAAGTGATAAGTGGTGGCGCAACGGGGCCGTATGCAGAAAAATACGTTACCTAGTACCTCGTCCACACGTCGACGGTCGACGGTCGTTCTGGTAATCTCGATCACCATCGGGTACGCTTCGTCTACCAATGCCAGTCACGATGCGAAAATGATATCAAGAAAGACGGTGAAGACGATGTCAAACGCTAACGAAAACTTGATAGATCAGTGCCTCTGGTACTAACTAGTAACCGGTCGGAAAATTACATCACGCCTTCCCACCCCACACCTTTTTTTTTTTGGACAAGCCTCACAAACTTGAACGGAGACACATGTACAAAAGAACGAACTCAAGATTACATTGACGCCTCAGATCTTCAGACGTCGGCTGCACGTCTATGTATCAACATCATGGCGCGGTTCCAGGTCTTGGGGACAGAGATAACATCGAGCGCGAGATCGACGTAGTCATGAAGCTCAGCGCTCATCGACCACACAAACGTCATGTGCCTCCACGACTCGGACGTCTGGGAGACTTCCTCCGAACTCTACCTTATCGTCGAGTACGTCGAGGGCGGTGAGCTCTTTGACTACCTCTGCACGCGTGGGTGCCTGGCCGAGCCCGAGGCGCTCACGTGTTCCTAGGAAACATTACGATGCGCCGATGCCTTAGAGTTGGTCATGCGCGTAGGATGGGCAGGGGTCGTGCGGGGTGATACCCGAAGTGAGCATGACCCAGTTCCCGCTCAGTGGCCGTTTTAGACGCCAGCCCTCCGCCGCAGTGCTCTTTTTGTTAAGTACAAAATGATGAAAGACGGGTACTTGGACCAATGGGCCCGGAGGCCTATCGTACGTAAGGGAGTAATGAAGTGCGTTTGGAAAATCGAGGGTGGAAGGAAAGGTAACAAGGTGTGCCAGAAAGTTGCGCTATAGCTCTTTTAAGCCTACTCCGAGTCCCGCCAACTGTTTACAGCCGGTAGTTTAACATCCCTGGAAGGGCGGCGGTCAACCCCATAATCCTTTTACCACTGGCATGAACTCCGACCTAATACTTGGATCAAACTCATAGATATACAGTTTACTTGAAGCATTCGCGATGATTCAAGCGAGGTCCGCAAGACCGACCTGGACATTATTGTAATCGAATACGCTGTATACGGTCTGCAAGAAAGTGAGCCCAATGTTCCAAAATCCTAAGGCCACATAGTTAGAACGATTCCATCTAGTGCCGAAAAGGGGGATTCAGGAAGCGATAAGCACTGAAATCTCACTGATACCCGAGCGCTGAGCAATAATGACGCCGAAACAATCGGGAGCATCTTCAGAAACCGGCATAAGTCTGAAAACTTCGGGAGGGATTTCAAACGTCCTGCCGCCGAAGGTGAAGCCCAGCGATGGGAAAGAATCGCATGGTACTGCAGGCTGTCGATAAAGACAAGGTACCAAACGCAATCGGAACTCACGGTAATAGTAACCACGGCCTGCATGTTCCATGAGGGTACCGTCAAGGCGTCTGTACAACTCTGAAACCCGTTCCCAATCTCCGATGATGTGGTTTGCACCAGTGTCGAAAATAGCAGGCACGTTTTCGAGGATTTTATCACCATTGAGACGAACATCGTCCATGGACACCTGCCAGAGATGCTACATGTAGAATGCCAATGTCAGTAACATCCACTCCCATGTACCATTTCAACTTGAACTTACAGGATTTGTTACGTGTGTATATGTGATGTCACCCTTGTATAGCATACTATTTGCTCCACCGATGTACATCTCGGCCCCAGAAGAAGAGAGTTTAAATGAGAATGTCGGAGTGATTAGTTTCTTTTGGCTAATAAGCGATGCAAGTAGTGGATCAGCACCAATTTTGGACATGGAAGAGAAGGCCAGTCCAATTAAACCGTCCAATTCTCCATTGTTCAATATCCGAGAAGTGTATGATGTTACAGAACCAAAGGTCTGAGGATCTGCCTAGATTGGCGTCAAAATTCAATTGTCATGCCGGTAATCAATACAAAACATACCGTGAATCCAGCAATGGTTACATTATCAATATATAGACCACCTTCGACGATGGTTCCATCTCCATATTCGCGCTGAAATGGCTGATCCTGCGCCTTGGCAGATTTTGATGAATCGGGATCCCATAGGTTGCGATCTTTGATATCGATAATTCCACTACAGCCAGTCTGCAGCACCCACATATCGCTGTGTTGACTTGAACAAAAACAGCTTTATGAAGGAAAATACGGTACCTACGCTGTAGCAGTGTCCATCATGACTGTGATGCAGATAAGGGTAAAATTCATCGGAATGATACTCGGAGAATTTACCCTTCAAGGTCTGGGGAGGAGTGCCAATCGAAATCTCGGCAGTCCACATGCCATACTGACCAGCTTTCAGAGGGAAGCTAGCGCCACGCCTTTCAAGTCCGGACTCGCTCCGTTTGACAGCGAAAGGATGCATTGTCCCCGTGCTCATCTCGTAATTATCTAGGCCCCTAAGGATCTTCCTAAAAAGGCGTGAGCAGTCGAGATGTAACGGTCCATTTCACCCACTCCTCGACCAATATACTACGAGAGCTTATTGCGTCGAGATCGATGCTTTCGTTGTTATGAAAGGGTGTGTGTCTGGTGAGTGGTATGGCTATGCCATCCGCCTTCCGGTTTGGTAGAGGATTTGCAGTGGCCAGAGCAACCAACCTGCTGGTGACTGCAAATAGTGTTATCGTAATGAATCGCATTTAAAGCAGAGGAGTGGAAAGGACTGGCAGTGAAACATTCACCCACAGACCTTTATAATAAGAAGCCGATAGTAGTAACAATATCCACGGCCGTATCAAGGATAGCAACAGATCGGATCATATATCAGGTTAGATTGATGATCGTTGAATGATACGGTTGCATCCGAACGGAACTTGGAGCCAAGTGGCGAAAGAAAGACCACACCACACATTTGAGCGGGTTCATCGGATGGTGTGCGGATGGCAGTTGTTGATCAGAGCATCATACAATTGTTGGGATTCGACAAAGGAATGAGATGTGTCGTGCCCGTGAAGTTGGAAAGGTTGGTTTGCGCACATGAGACAGACCTATGATAAGAAATAGGGCAAAATTTACCAACAGTCTTCTGATAAGCAATTATTCCCCGTTCGGACTCTGACACATGTACATCATTCAATCATCAGTTAAACGTATACGTCGTCTGATTTGTTCCTAACCCCAGTGCCGTGGATATTGAATATTGAACCTGGGAGTGGGAGGCAGAAGCGGGCGCGTGACTGGGGGAATGTCACGGGTGACGGAAAGGTCCGCGCTGCGCGCAAGGCGGACGAAGGTGCCGCCAACATTTCCTTTTGCAAGCCGACATGCTCACAACACGAGGATCACGCAAGGAATTCCTGCTCAGAAACTGGACTCTCGCCGGGCCTGGATACACAGGAAGCATACACACGTCCTTGCGATCCTGTGTAATAGCTCTGCAGCATGCGCGTAACGATTTAGCTAAATAGGCTGCGCGCAAATTTCGAAGACAAAAAACACCCTCTCCGTTCGCTGCCGCTGTCATGGACTCCTCAAATCCATCGTCCGCAGCGTCTCATCATCGTCGCAAGTCCACTCCCTGTCGTGTATACAGTCAAGGAGGGCATTGTCGGTTCGGAGACAAGTGCAAGTTCAGACATGATGTGGACGTGCAGGTAAGACTTGCTCCTCGTTTTACGAGTCTGTTGATAATGAAAAGGGCCGGACGCTGACCTACATTTCCCTACCTACCTGCAGCCTGTGAATATCAAGGAGAAACACTCAGACCACCGTTCAGTAAGCTCTGTTCTCTCTTCGTTGGATGTCCTGACCATGCTGACACACCCGTTCCAGCACCACTCACAACGTCTTGACTCCCACACTTCTGATGCTCGTCCCAGGCCCAAGCATGGGGACACTCCCTGCCGTTCTTGGAAAGCTGGAAATTGTACCAAAGGGACCAAATGCTGGTTCCGTCACGACGTCGATGTACGTGTCTTGATCATCTTCCTGGACTTAGTGTGACCTGACGTCGAACGACAGGTGCAGAAACCGGGTCTTGAACCTTTTGCGCCCAACCAGGTCTCCGCTCTGCCGCTCCCAACGGAAGATCCAGGTCCCTCCACATCTACTTCAGCTATAGATCAGGATCCGTCACATACTGAAATTGAGCGTGTTCGGGCAGAAGCTGCTGAAGCTGCGGCACGTGCACTCGCCAACGCCATCGCTCGGGAGGAAGCGGCCAAGACGATGACCCAACTCGTGTCTGGATCCCTTGTGGCGTTTAGCGCAGGGCTTGACGTCGCCCATCTAGTCACGGGATTTGAGACGTGCACGGTGTTCGTCAGAAATATCCCACTCGACGCGACAGTGCATGCCATCCGCACCCTGCTGAGGGACAAGGGATTGGAGCTCGACCACGTCCACTTGGACATCCAGAAAAAGTTGAACAATAAGCGCCAGGCGAGCGTCGTCACGGACGTCACTTCTGGGCGCGCACTTGCTTCGAGTCTCGATGGTGTTGAGTTTCGCGACGAAGTATTGGTGGTCGATATGACTGCTACCAATGCCTTTGAAGGCATGAACGCTAAGTCGGGTCAAGGTTCCGAGATCCTGACGATATCATGGCGCGCCCCTTCTGTGCGCTATGTCGCCGAGTACGTCGATATTGATGCGGCCAGAGCCAAGGTCGAAGAACTCAACCGATCCGTCTACGGCGGGCGTCGCCTTAAAGTCGAGATGAATGCCCAACCTCGTGGCTGTTTCGTGCCCAGCTTGCGACTGAACGCCATCAAGATCCTCAATCTCCCTCCTTCCGTCACCGACGGGGACCTCATCAGATTCACGGGCGCACTATCTGTCAAGCGTCTGCGCGCCGGTGGTGCCTTTAATGTGACATACTCCACCGAGCAAATCGCTCAACTCGTTCGGTATGACATCGAGTTTGCTGTTCCGGGTGGACTGAAGAGATTCGAGGATCCCCCTACTGGCGCGTGTACTATGGACGGCATCGTCTCCACGCGCGCACATTTTGCCTCGTGGGACGAGGCTCACGTTGCCTACACAACCCTTTCGGACAAGCGGTACCACAGACAGCCTGTCTGGCTTCGGCTTCCCGATCCCATGTACTTTACGCTCGCTATCCCGGTGGAGCAGTACAGGGCGCAAAAGACCCAATGGGATTCACTCTCGAGCTCGATCAAGGATAGGAAGGCGTGTACGCTCAACGTACGTGATGCATGCAACGTCATGCTCGTTCAGCTGTCCGGCTCGGTCAAGGAGGCGACGGGCGCGCTGAAGGTGAGAGTTGAGAATCTAGCTCGGGGAGAGAAGGTGGAGGGATGGCATCGGTCAATGGGGTTTCCTGGTAATCCGTTCTTGCTCAGGGTCAATTCGGAGGCTGGCGCATACGTGCGCGCTGACGGGAAAAGCAAGTCGTTAAAGGTGTACGGGTCGCCAAGGGCAGTTGATGAAGCTCGCGAGATGATCAGGGGCGAACTCGACAGGCTCGCCTCATTGGATTACACCGTCACGCTTCCGAGACATTCTGTGGGGTTTTTCGTGCGAGAGGGGCTGCAGCAGCTGAAGGAGACACTCGGCGAGAACAATATCAAGTTTGTGATGTCGTCGAAAAGAATAACTGTTTCGGGTGGGGAGGAGGCGAGGCATGCACTGGATCGCATCATTGCACTCTCTCACAAAGGAAACATGGGTAGCCTTCCGAGCGCGTCGCAGGGTGGCCAGACTTGCCCAATATGCTACGATGTTGTTTCCTCTCTGCACCGACTTGGCTGTGGTCACGTATACTGCACCGCTTGCCTGCGCCATCTCGTTTCATCTGCTGTCGACTCTTCGGACCAGTTGCCCCTGATTTGCCTTGGTGATGAAGCGCGATGTCGCGTCCCGATCCCAATTCCGGTGATTCAACAGTTTCTTGCCCCCGCATCGTTCAATCGACTGTTGGAAGCAGCATTCGATGCATATATCACGAAACGCCCCGAGGTGTTCAAGCACTGCAAGACTCCGGATTGCACACAAATTTATCGCGCTGCTTCTGCCGTTGACCAAGCCGATGGGACTCAGATGCTGCATTGTCCGTCCTGTTTCTCTGCGGTGTGCAACGCGTGCCACGAGGAGGCGCACGAGGGGATGTCTTGTGCTGAGAGCAAAGTTCGACGGAACCCTGCTGAGCAAGAGCGGTTGAATGACGTGTGGATCACTCAACAGGGCGGGCGAGTGAAGAAGTGTCCACAGTGTAGTGTGCTGATCGAGAAGACGGAAGGGTGTAATCACATGGAATGTCGGTGTGTCACACGTTTCTATCGCTTTTGTGCGGATAGTCTGATCCTCGATGGGCTCTTAGGTGCGGCGCACACATTTGTTGGCGTTGCATGGGAATTTTCAGTCGGGATGTAATTTACCCACACATGCAGTCTGCGCACGGGACGTACTACGACGACGGCAATGCGACAGCACCTGCGCAAGTTCCGGAGGCGCCTATCAACATCGGTATTGCGGTCGACATCGACGAGCAGCGGGAGCTGTTTCGACAGGTGGAGATGCGTCGCGCCGCTGCGTTGCAAAATGCAAATAGAGCGCGTCTGGGGCTTGATTACAACCCATACGTTACGGCTGAGCAGCAGCGGATGCGAGAAGCCGGGGAACGGGCACGGGAATTGGAACGGGAACTGGAACGGGCACGGGAGCAGGAGCGACGTCTACGTCTGTTTCGAGAAGCAGAGCAGCGGGAGCGGGAGACACGTCAACGACTGGCCAGAGAAGTGCAGGAGAGGCGGAGGGCGGCGCAGGCTCGGGCGCAGAACCAGGAGAGCGGGGGGTGGGGGTGTACGATTATGTAGCTGCTTTATGGTAAAGTATGGATGGCGGACCGATGTGAGTCGTTGGGACCACAGGCCAACTCAACCATACGATTTAGTGTCCATCCCAGGATGTCACACGACGATCTGAGTCTATCGAATCCTCGAATAGATCTCCAGTAAAGTGACGAATAAGACGATCACGACTGCATTAAAGGTCACAAAGATGTGTTGCAACTTGCAAGTTGGCTTGAACGGCGACATGACGAGGGGGTGAAGTAGAAAATATCCACATTAATTGCGCAAAGTAACTCAGTAGTTCTCGGTTCAGAAGGGGGAAATGACGGGGTATATACGCCAAGTATGCGGGATTGAACTAGGGAACGTACTTAAATTAAGCTTGAGCTTTCATTCCGAGTGCGCAGGTACTGGATGGTTTTCTTCAGGTTTTCTTTTTCCTCATTGGATGCTGCAAGTCGGTCACGAAGTTCCCCGACAGTTTTCTCGAGACTTGCAAGTTGCGATGCTTGTGGCTAATCCAAAGGGATGTTAGCATAGGCAAGTCCTTGACGCGCATCCTGCATGGCACGCAGCAACTGGACTATGTTCAATCCAGGATCGACGTTTTTAGCACACAAGTACCGGATTGTCCCTGACTCCCCGGGAAGCGTCTGTCTGAGTCGAAGTTAGAGAAGCAGAGTAAAAAACGCCGTGATCTCACATGGTTCTCGGATGTAGTACAATAGAATGTTCAAAGTCACGGTAGTGTGAAGGAAGCATATCGAAAAGATTTCGATGGGTGATTGCCTTGCCTAGTACAACGACCGCATTACTTTTCCGAGATGATGATCAAGGGGCAGACCTGTCTGCCAGGAAATTGATGGTGGATGACTGACCCGCGTTGTACTAGTGTCCCAGAATGAGACGGACGAGTCAACGGAGGCAGCGATAACCGTGTCGTTGCATGCGATGCAGCCTCTTGCTTCGTGTTTGCTAGGAATGTATCATTTCAAGAGCGTCGCCACCAGCCACGTCAGAGCGGTCGGCGACGAGTCGTCCGTCGGCCCGGGGCGAGAGCGGCCTCGCCGGGTCACGCGGTCACGAACCGTCTCTGTCACTCCGAATCACTCATGATCCAAGACAGCACTTCCAGCATCCAGTTCGCTCGCTATCGTCGGATCTTTGCGTTCACAATGTGCTCTCCGTCAGCAAGATTGAACCCAACCGCATATATGAAGTCTCGGGAAGTCTCGACATCATCGACTTTGATGTGAAAAGAGCCGGGCCACCGACAGTGGCCTTGCAAGTTGTCCACGTACTGTCACCTCATCTGTAATGTGACTCCCAGGACCCAGTGCGCCACCATCACATCACACGTGTACGCCCTCACAACGCCCCGTGCCCCGAGCGCTTGCGTTCATGTGCACCCTTCACTATGTCACTACTAGTGGCTGTGGAGTCCCAGAGAGGGAAATTGCCACCGAGGTAAGATGACCCACCGATTCCGGGATATCGTTCTCGCCTCGTTTCTGACCATCTTCCTCTGTCATTTTTATCAATGCGTACCTTGCTACTCTTACCTGATTGTTGTTTTTGGTAGTGTCATGCTGCATCAGCAATCAATGACTCCCTTATGGGCCACCGACGGATTTCTCACAACCAATGGATACCTGCCACGATAAGACCATACCGAAGACATTCCTGGTGTATGCTATCCAATCTTCTAACGTTCCATCCATGGTCGACCAGGACTTCTACTTCTTACATATCCCATTCTGGTCATGGCACTTATATACCCCGGGGTCGTAAAGTGAACGGGAGAGGGACCGCTTGCGAAACCGATCAGAATTTGAGAGTGCGTGTCCGATTCACATGCAACCCTCGAATTACCCTTCCGGAACCCAGTTATTCTGACCGGTGGATTCACAGTCAGTTGAAGTCGATTCCACCGTCTGCGAGCCCTTTATGATCAGCCTCGTTATAATCGGATCCGTTGAAGGGATGTTGGAATTGCAGCCTCCAATGGTATACTAACTAAAGAAGCATTTGATGTGCTTACTGATCGGGCGCCCCAGATGCTCTGCCTTTGGTAAGAGACATCTCACTCAAACTCGACCTGCACTCACCATGCAGGCACATTCCTAGTACACCCCGTCGAAGTGGGCATGGGCGCTGTTTCCACATGCTGGTTCGCCTCTACCACAGTTTTGATTCTGAGGGCCTCGCAAGTTGAACGAACGGCGAACAATGGCGGTGCGCAGTGGGCGCTACCTTCGCATAACTGATTCTGGGATACCGTTCGGTTATATAAGAATTCCTAGGTAAGTGGATTAGACTTCTATTTCCGCTTTTTGATTGACATTCAAATGAGTAGTATGCTCGTGCTCAGGCAATAGAGACAAACTATCGCAAGGGAATTCTGAAAGATCAGTTGATGTACCAGTGCGGGCAATAGAGAGGTGTGTTGACGACCTCGAGCTGAGGCGCCCCACGAGGAAAGAGGTTGGCAGTTTCAAAAGAGTATGCATCAGCAGTGGCGTCCTGAGCGGCCCGCGCGGAAGCAGAACAATAAGACGGACCTAGCTTCCAAAGGGTAGGCGCCGGCGCCGGCGGAGGAGGAAAGAGAGCGGAGGAGGATAAGGAAGGAGGAAAGAGAGCCGATGGTCCGCCGTCCACGCGGTTCTACGTGATCCTGGCCAAGCGGGAGGGGGAGGACATTCCGTACGACAGTCGGATTTTTTTGGGACGCGCTAGTCCAAGAGAGACCGGCCCCACAAGACGACCATGTACAAGGCAGTTTGCGGCAGCGATGTACGGCGCTCCTTGATCGTCGGATGCCAGTGCCGACGGTGTTTTCGTTTGGACATGGACACCTGGTGTCAGTGCCCATTCTGGTCCAGAGATGCATGCATCGCGGCCTGTCTGCCCACTCCCGAGGTTCGAAAGCACTTCACATCACCGTCAGGACGGTCGACGCCCCTGTATGAGACCAGGGGACTGGTGGAAATGTGGTGTAGGGGGCGAAGGCGCAGGGTCGGTTCGCTGGTGTTGGATGGGGTGTCGGTTAACTCCAGGATGAGGGTGAGTTAGGGCTGGCGTCAGAGTCACCACACTAGTACTCTCAACGGGTGGCGACTTCTTGAACTGTTTCTTCCACCTTTACAAGCAAGTCATCCGCATTAATTCAATCCTTCCGTCCAAAGGAATCGAACGCTATGTCAATTCTGGCCCCTGGGCCCCAAGTCACGGCATGGTGTTTCAGGTTATTTAATTTTTATTTTGGCGCTGAGATGACTGTTCAGTGGACAACGATTGAAAAATTGAACTCAGGCCCAAGCAATTTTGATTGGATTGACTCACCGGAAGGGAGACCATGGCGAAGTCGGCACAGGATGCCGATCAGGATAGGTAACCATACACAGGCCCTCGTCTGAATCCTTCTACTCATAAGGTTCAGCTCCGCACGCTTCTTCATATTGTACTAATCAGCGCGCCTGCGCCCAGCTCAGGGTTCTGTGATTCTCCGCCCGCTCAACGAGCAAAACGTGTGTGTTCTGACAATGTACTTATCAAATTTTCTGTATATCTCCTTTCGTTCTCTTCAGGTGGTCCTCGCGCGCTCATTCAACAATGCCAGTATTCTTCTTCCGTTTCTATTAAGACAGGTATTCAATCGATGGAATCATCTTCAAGCGCCCCGCGGAGCGCTATCTCCAAGACGCCCACTTCCGTTTATGTGCCCTTTGAATGACATCCTATCTAGGTTCCTCGGGCGTATGCGAGGAGTTTCCGTGTGTATGCGGCGGAAAATCGCCCCCGCGCGTTCTCCAAACCCCATTTTCAAAGTATCACAGGAGCACATCGTCCTGGTGCTACACGTTTGCCAAAGCGGGCTATATGAGTCGGATTTCTGCGGTCTCGGCGGTCGTACTTGGCGCCGACTCATCATCATGATCCAATAGAAACGAGCACAACTCGGGGTCACCGATCAGGGCGTCTAATAACATGGGTAGCGACAAGCAGAAAGAAGCGATGTGAATTCTTATAGAGGAAGGATGTCGAGAGGCAGGCTCCACGTGTGCCCGATGAACAGGTGACCGATTACAAAATTGGCCTCGCGTTGATTGAGGGTTTTTCCTCAAGATGAAATCACAGGATTTCACGGTTCGTCACCTGTTGCCGAATCCTAGCCCAGCTCTCGGCGCAGTGTACTCGGTGAGTTGTTCATGGCACTTGCGTTTTGAATCACTGTTTGACCGTTATCGATCTACGTACCAACAGAATCGTGACTATGATGACACAAAGATAATCGAGTCCATGAATAAAATGAAAGGTCAATGTCCCTCGGAGTCACTCAGAGTTCTCCGCCGCCCATAAATGCAGGATATATGGTAAGCATAATTCATGCATCGATATCGCTGTCTATAAGTTGACGGAAAAAGCATACCCGCATGATCCATCTCTCCGGGCTGCAGCAGCAAGTGTATCGATTCCATCAGAATCAGATGACGGTGCACTATCATTGAAATTCAGTGCCATAACCGCTCAAAAGGATCGGATAGAATACGATGCCGACAAATCGTCTCGCATGCAATTGAAATTCGTCCAGTGTGCTGGCAACTATAAAAGTGGGATCAGAGGGACGATACGGGGAACCACCCCGAGCCGCCCCCCTTAAAATGGTCCACTACTACGATTGGTACCGCTACTTTGCGGTGATCCCGTTTTTCACTGCCTTCATGTGGTTCTCTGCTTTGTTCACGATGCTGCTTACCTGGGCCCTCACTGGGCGCCCCAAGTACGTGCCCCAACAAGTTGCCGTCGTTTACATCTCCGACGTCGGCTCCTCTTTCCTAAAACCGCTCTTCATTATCGCGTGCGGCGTTACAGGCGTCGGCCTAGTCCTCTCGCTCATGCTCGAGCGTCTGGTGCGGCACAAGGGCAGACTCCTGCCCGAATACCACATGCGCGAACAGATCTGCAGCCGGCTCGCGATCCTGGGCGGCATGATTGCGATGTGCAGCCTCGCGTTCATGTCCGGGTTCGACACGGGACAATACGAGCACGCGCACATGGGCCTCTTCCTCATCTTTTTGTTCGGCGTGACTGTGTCCGCGATATCCACCATCGTCGAGTATCGGTGGCTCGCGCCGGACTATCCGGAGGTGCGGAAGCTGAGGAGGGTGTACGTCGCCAAAGCTGCAATCGCGTCGACGTTGGTGTTGCTGGCGGCGGTGTTTGGGATAACGGCGTACCAGGCGCCGAACGTCGGAGGGGTGATCGAGTGGATAATGGGGTTCGAGTTCACGTCGTATCTGTTGGTGTTTGGATATGAATTGGGGAAAGCGAGGGACGTTAGGGCGGGAGAGGGGGAAAAGGAGGGGATGGTCGAGATACCGTGATATATTTTGGTGCCCGCCCATGGTAGAAAAGTTTGTAGACAGCAATATTGCCGATCTGTCAGGATGTATGTTCTTATAGTGTACATTCAATGACTCTGTACAATTTATGCTTAATGCATGGAAACGAGGTACTATCGCGTTGTGGCCTCCATGGAACATAAGTTCGGGCACTCCTGGTTTTCCTACTGTGGGCATGGGTGTTTCGCAACAATGTTTCTGCGAACGCATGCATGCTTCTACCATCTATTCGTAGATGGGAATCTGTATATGATGTAATGAGACGTTGATATTCAAGACACCGAATATCACAATCACCGCGCGGTAAGGCGTAATATCAACCGTTGCCCCCTCACAGGTTTCAAAAAACATAAACTCGGAGTCTGAGCTACTAATTGATCCCCGTGGAATTACTCTTGATTTGGATGTTTCAAGACGATTAACCAGAAGGAGGTCTGAGTTGGCATCTTTCAGAATGTGCATAGTTGGGCCCCGGGATATATAAAAATCAGCAGGAGTTGGATTCAGGTAACCAACAGTGATAATATATACGATACGAAAACGCGCGCACTACAACTTGAAGGTCGTTTACTTCAATGTTAGTTCCCGACTGCCGCTGTCAGCACCATATATACAGACTTGGAACGCGCCGTAGCCTATATTGGGTCCCATATCGCCCTCTGGCAGTGTGTTCAATCGTTCAAACAAGTCCCGGATCAAAGTCCGTCGCATCACATCTTTCCGACATATTCCCGCAACCTTAAATCTCTCTGGACACTCGTATTAGCAGGTAATATTTCTCTCTCATGAATGCATCATCCGATGACCCCCTTCTGACCAGCAGAGGTCACCTTCCGGTGCGTATCGGCGCTGTGCCGCAACTGTGCCGATCATCAAAATCCGACATCGGGCCGACTCCTGAATTAGGTTGTGGCGGTGCCCATGCGCATTGCGGCGAAGGTCCGTGGGAAACCCGTGGTCCTCAGAATTTCGACATGCCAGTGATTACTACGTTCCTCCTTGCTCTCTTATATCGTTTCCTTGGCCTGTTCTCCCTAATATTCCGACCTCAGGAAAAAAAGAGATTGACCAATTCGCAATTGCATTCATCAGATACAAATGAATGCGAACATGTCTTCATAACACGTGCGTCTAATTTAGCCACGGGCGGCATCACTAGCTCAGACATGGCCAAAATACCTGTTCAGATATCCTTGCCTCAGGCGTTGCGTGTGGCCTTCGTCGGCTGCCTGCAGGGTTCCATGTTATTGTAGAAGTCGAAGGAAATATCATGCAAACACCGAATGAACCTATAATGGCAGGCGAGGATAGGGTAGACTGGGATGGAGAGATTCTCTTGTCTGTGGCCATTTCATAAATCCATATGACTTTCACTGAAAACCACTCAAGGCCATCGAATTCGTCGTCTTGTATCTCGTTCAGCGTATACGCATCGTTCGAGCACGGACCGAGGCTCGGAAACGGAGAACTTCTTCGTCAATTCAAGATTACCGTAGGAGAAGTGCTCGATCTGAATGAACCTCTTCAGCGTGAGCAAATCCATTGAATGCATGTCATGCCCTCTCGTTGAGCTCTCCCTGTAGTCATCGACTCTGCTGCGCAGAAGGATGACATTTTACCGTCGCTTTCGTCCCTAAGAATTATTACTGAACGACGCGTCTGTGGAATAAACGAATCCTGCCCTAAAATTCATGTGAGCAGACCTCTTAATAAAATTCATCGCATCATTGCCATATTCTAAACTTGTGATGATAGCCACCGCAGCCAGATGCAACGAACGCGCTGGAACAGCTCACTGACGAAGGTCATCTTGCTCTCGTCCGTTACCACTGGCTACAGGACCAAGTAGATCTTGACGCGGCCGTCAGGACTTTCGAGCATGTTCAGGAAATGTGCCCTTTAGATCACCCCAATCGCTCAGCCGTCTTATTCAATTTGGCTAACGCAAAATTTATCGACTGCCAAGCCAAAGAGCTATACCTTGAACTAGACGTGCCAATCGGGTTGTATCGGGACGCTCTCCGACTTCGGAGTGATGATCATCCAGATTACTGCACAACCGCACTTGGACTTAGTTTTGTGCTGCTTTCCCGTTTCCAAAGGCGAGGGGATGAGATCGACATGGAGGAAGTGATGGATTTATTGACGGAAGTGGTGGAGGTCTCTGCGGTGGAAAGTTATGCATACCGAGCAGTGCTCTTCGCATTGCGGATGGTCGAGGCTTCACTGTCCATGCAGGTAGCAGACTCTGGGTCATCCCAAACAGAGGAAGCAAATCTCGACGAATCGATTCAGAGATCCCAGGACAGGCTACACAACCTGTCGTCAAAGAACCCTCGCCGACCTGCACTACTCGCTAGCCTTGGGATGCTGTTATGCGACCGGTTTGAACAGAATGGCGATCTTGCTGACATCAATGACGCAATACCGACGTTGGAGAATGCTATGAACCTCACGTGCAATAGCCATCCCGACATGCCATCTCGGTTGAAGGACCTCGGATACACGTTATATCTTCGCTTTGAGCGCCTTGGTGACCTCGTGGACATAAACAGGTCCATCATGATGTTAGAGGAGGCCGTCACTCTGATGCCTGATAGCGATCCTGACAAAGCAGCTCTGTTGAGCAACCTTGGAAACTCAGTACTGAGGCGCTTTCAAAGCCTCGACGAGCTCGTGGATATAGATAGGGCCATCTCAGTGGGGGAGAAGGCGGTCTGTCTGACGCCCGATGGCCATTCTGGCAAGCCTTCTTGGTTGAGCAACCTTGGGAGTTCGTTGTTGACTCGCTTCGAGCGCCTTGACGACCTCGCCGATGTAAACAAATCCATTTCAATGTTCGAGCAGGCACTCCATCTAACGCCTGAGGACCATCCCGTCAAGTCATTTCTGTTGGGCAACCTCGGGAACTCGCTATCTCGTCGCTTTAATCGCCTCGGCGACCTCGAGGATATACACAGCTCCATCTCGATGTTCGAGCAGGCGATCTGCCTGACACCCAACGGTCACCCTAACAGGTTGGCTCTATTGAACAACCTTGGGCAATCATTATCGACTCGGTTTCAGCACCTGGGCGACCTCGCAGATCTATATAGGTCCATCTCAAAGGAAGAGGAGGCAGTTCGTCTGACTCCAGATGACCATCCCAACAAACCAGCTTGGTTGAACAGCCTCGGGACCTCATTGCTCCGCTGCTTTCAGTTCATTGGCGACCTCGCGGATATAAAGAGATCCATTTTGATGTTTGAGGAGGCAATCGGTTTGACACCCGAAGGCCATCCTGAGAAACCAACTTGGTTGAACAACCTTGGAAACGCGTTGTTTCGTCGCTTTGGGCGCCTTGGTGATCTCGCAGATCTAAACAATTCCATTTCAATGTATGAGCAGGCACTTCATCTAACACCTGGGGACCATCCTGACAGGGCGGCTTGGTTGACCAACCTCGGGAGCTCGTTATCTCGTCGCTTTGAGCGCTTGGGCGACCTTGTGGACATCAACAGGTCCACCTCGATGAATGAGGAGGCGGTGGATCTGACGCCCGACGGCCATCCTATGAAGCCAGCTCGGTTGAGCAGCTTTGGGAACTCATTATCTCGTCGTTTCCAACGCTTTGGTGACATCGCGGACATAAACAAATCCATTTTGATGTTCGAGGTGGCAGTCGGCGGGGTGCCCGATGACCATCCTGAGAAACCAGCTTGGCTGCAGAACCTCGGGAACTCATTATGGAGTCGCTTTGAACACCTCGGCGACCTCGCCGATATAGACAGGGCCATCTCAATGAACGAGAAGGCGGTCCATCTGACGCCCGAGGGTCATCCTGATATGCCAGCTCGTTTGAGCAACCTCGGGAACTCGCTATGTGCTCGCTTTGAGCGCCTTGGTGACCCCATGGATATAGATAGGTCCATTTCAGTGGGAGAAGGTGCAGCTCGTCTGACTACAGACGACCATCCTGACAGGGTGGCTCGGTTGAACAACCTCGGAAATTCATTGTTTCGTCGTTTTGAATTTCTCGGTGACCTCGCGGATATAGATAGGGCCATTTCGATGAAAGACGAGGCTGTCCGCCTGACTCCCGATGGTCATCTTGACAAGCCGTCTCTGCTGAACAACCTCGGAAGCTCCTTATCGAGTCGTTTTGAGCACCTTGGCATCCTAGTGGATATCAACAGATCTCTGTCATTGAAGGAGGAGGCAGTCCGTCTAACGCCTGATGGTCATCCTGATAAGCCATCACGTTTGAGCAGCCTCGGAAATGCATTATTGATTCGCTTCGATCGCCTCGGCGAGCTTGCGGATGCGGATAGGTCCATTTCGTTGGGGGAGGATGCAGTTTTTCTGACTCCAGACGGACACCCTGACAAGCCAGCCCGGTTGAACAACCTTGGGAGCTCGTTATTCTGTCGGTTTGAACATCTCGGCAGCCTCGAGGATATAGAGAAGGCCATATCGATGAAAGAGGCGGCAATCCGTTTGACTCCCGACAGTCATCCCGACAAGCCATCTCTGCTGAACAACCTCGGAAGCTCGTTATTTCACCGCTTTGAGCGCCTCGGTGACCTCGGCGATATTTCCAGGTCCATTTCAATGCAGGAAGAGGCACTCAGTTCTATTCCCGATGGCCATCCCAACAAAACGCTTGTATCGAAAAACCTCGGGGACGCGTTCATGTCGCGCTTCCAGCACTCTCGTGATTCTTCCGATCTATCTGCAGCCGAATTTCATTTTGCAATTGCCACTCGTGCTTCTACAGGTCCAGCTTCCACCCGCTTTCATGCTGCTCGTGGCTGGATTTCCTCACTTCAGGAAAATCCCCTGGTTCTCCTTGATGCATATGCTACTGCCATCGACCTCCTTCCACAGTTGGCATGGATCGGACACCCCCTCATAGAGCGTCATCGTTTACTCGTTGAAGCAGCTGATGTGACGCGAGACGCAGCCGCAGCCGCACTCAAAGCTGGTTATCCTGACCTGGCTGTCAAGCAGCTCGAGCAAGGGCGTTCCATCGTCTGGACTCAATTCCTTCAGCTTCGCAATCCAGTTGATGAACTTCGGATCGATCACCCTGCCCTTGCTCATCAATTTCAGCATGTTTCCAGAGAGCTGGAGCATGTGAGTTCTCGTGATCACCCCATGTTTCGACAGCTCGCCAATAACAAGTTGACCCCTCACACGCGCTCACTTGAGGACGAAGTCCAAAGACACCATGAGCTCGCCATGAGGCGAGACAAGCTCCTTGTTGAGATACGATCCTTGCCTGGTTTCGATAGATTCTTGCTCCCGAAGACCATCAAGCAACTTGCTGGCTTGGCGAACTCTGGACCAGTGGTTTACCTGAATGCCAGCAAACATCGATGCGATGCATTAATTGTCACGGATGGGCTAGGGAAAGTTGTTCCTGTCTCCTTTCCTGATATTAGCTATCAAGACGTGGTATTGATGCAATGTTTATTGCTCAAGCGCAACTTTCCTGTTATTTCACGCGAAGAAATTCTATCCCTCATGCCTTCCGAAGACCCTCTCGTGCCCCAAAATTGTCTCGACACATTCTTCAAAGATTGTATCGAAGACCATAGCAGGGAAGGCGCACTTTATATTGAGGGACACTCTTCTGAAGACCGACTGCGGTGGATTCTTGCATTTCTGTGGAAGAGGGTCCTCAGACCTGTTCTGGAGGCACTCTGCCTTTCGGTTCGTGCCCTTTCTCAATGATAGCTTTCATGTTTCCTGACTGTTCTTAGACTCCCCCATCTGGGACAGAGAAGATGACCCATGTCTTTTGGTGCCCGACTGGACCATTCAGCTTTCTGCCCATACATGCCGCCGGTCTTTACGGTGCAGCCCAGGCGGGCGAAAAGCTTTCGGACTTTGTTATATCCTCCTACATACCAACTCTCGGCGCTCTCGCACCATCGGCTCAGAACATCTCGAATGATCTCCCATCTGCTGTTCGCCTCCTTCTTATTCCTCAGCCACCAGAGGACGGGCAGATGAGGCTGCCGTGCGTTGAGGAAGAAATCAATTGCATAAAATCACTCTCTGCCAAGTATGGACCCATTAGAATACAGGAGTCCCATGGCACGGTCGAAGATGTCATGGAGAAGATGGCGAACGCCGACTGGGTTCATTTCGCTTGTCACGGTGTGCAAGATCTCAATAACTCACTCGAAAGTGGGCTTTGCCTCGCGAACCATCGTCGCTTGACACTCTCGGACATCATCCGATTATCACGCCCTCAAGGCGGTCTTGCGTTTCTTTCTGCCTGTCAGACTGCACGAGGAGACGAGAAATTGTCAGAGGAATCTGTCCACCTGGCTGCTGGGATGCTTCTGGCTGGTTACAGTAGCGTGGTCGCAACAATGTGGTCAATAATGGACCATGACGCGCCCAAGGTGACCAGTGACGTATACGAACATCTCTTTCGGGACCGCAAGGTTCCCGACAGTAGGGAGGCTGCAGAGGCATTGCATCGGGCTGTCCGGCGGCTCCGCGAGTCTGGCGTGCCTTTCTCCTCGTGGGTTCCTTTTATCCACGTCGGTAGATAGATCATATGACGATATAAATACCCTGTTGATCGAGTGCATTCTGCGTGTTCTCTCTTCTCTATGGATAAAACTGGCTGACTACGGCAAGGAACTTCAAGATATGTCATTTTACGAATGTAAACATTTGTCGGTTTATGGTACCCATCCTGATTTTTTTTCCGCTCTGTAAATCCGCTTTACTTCCATTCCCACTCTGCAGGCCACCATATCAACAATATCAATGCGGTCCATGATCTGCCCCTCATCGTCCGGTACGACCAGCCGAGCCGACGAAAGCCGACGAGGCGCCAACGGGCCGACTTCCGACTTACGTTGATTAGGATTGAAACTTTAGATCTCTTCTCCACATCTCTACAGTAACACGACTTCGCTTCGTCACCTTTTCGTTTCGGGTGACCTCTTCCGGACTCGTTTTCTCCTCCAAGCTGGCTGATTACTTGAATTGATCAAAGGGAACCTGAAAATTTCTTTTCTATTTTTCCACGGCAAAAGCGTGGATGTGAAAGTACTACTTGATCTCACAAAGTATAGATAACTAAACACTCCTAGTGTTGCCTAATGATACATATTATATGGAAAGCGAAGGCAAGCACGCCACCTGATTCTCGACAACAACAACACATTACACCATGTCGAGGATAGCGATCCGCCAGCTCGTCTTCCGCCATGAATGATCATTCGGAAACCTGCTCCTCACGTACCGCACGCACAGCCTTCCTGACAGCTCGTCCCAGTCCTGCGCATCGCACGCCATAGAGCCGCCCGTATCGGGCTCCGGCTCTTCGTGGTCGACCAGTATCCTGTCGATCTTGCGGTCCTCGTCGCCCGGGGCAGGGATCATTGCTGTTTCGATAAGATGTTTAGCGCCCATAGGGCTGGTAGGGTTCGAATAGGGGAAACGCAGTGGCCAGAATATCCTCTGCGGGGTGAAGACGGAAGGAAACCTAGTACTGTAAGGTGTCGGTGACGTGAACTGGGTGGATAGTACCGTCGGTAAGATTACTTGCTAACGACCAGAGAGGGGAAGTACACACTTCGTAGCTGGCTATCTTCTTTGCATGTTCTGGACTGTCTATCTCTGGGTATATGAATTTGACCTTGCCTTCGTACAGTGTCACGATGGCTGCTTCGTGGAAAACGCGTAGTATTCGGCCGAAAGAGATAGTTTCGGGAACGTGCTTCCACACACTCGGGAGTTTAAACGGTGATGACTGGAACCCGGAAGTCAGAACATCATCGGAAATATCATACGCAGCCATCAGGCGCGTGGTTATGAGCAGTAACCTGGGTTGCTTCCCAGATAGCCGCAAGTCATAGCGAATCTGAAACAGTGAAGGGTCAGTGGCAGCCAACAACCAGATACAGACTACTTTACCATCAACCTCCCGTCATGTCCAAGAGGACAGTCAATTTCTGCAACTACATCCTTGACTAGCTTAGTATAGTCTTCATTGAGTTTCATAATTCGAACCATGTGTTTGCGGTCTTCTGTTATCCACCCATAGACAAAGTAGTCCCCAGCGACGGTGTGGCTCCTCGTCGACACCGTAGTATTTACTGTGTACGTGATCTTGATCGACGGCGTCTTGGTATCTAGGTGGCAAATCGCAAATGTACGGCTAAAAATAACAATACCGTTTAAATAGGTCCATGACAGGACGCGGTAACATAGTACTCACTCGGACTTGACAAATGTTCGTAAGAGCATGAGGTCGTCCCCTCGCGACGACTTGTACGGGCCGTCTCGCGGTCGGATGTGTAACCAACACATGTTACTCTGCAGCGTCACTGAAGTCGGAGGGAAAGTCCCGTCGGGCGTGCTCGAAGACCCCACCCTCGGCGGCTTGAACAAGCAAATGTTAGAGTGCCGGGTAGGGTTTAGCATCCGGCTGTGAAAGAGGAGCACAAGCCAGTCGCTGCCGGGCACGAACTTGATTCCCTGGAACACTCCAGGAAAGTCGAGCGGGAAGGAGTAGCTACGGACTGGTCTGAGCGCATCTCTGGAGAACGCGGCGTCGATGCGTGCGGTGGTGGTGAGCTGGTGCCGGATCGCGCTCGTTGGGGCGTGTCCGAGATGGGGGTAGCTCTTTGCCAAGAAGCGGTGTTTGGCAAGGGCGCTGTTCCAGACAAAGCGATACTGGGAGTACTCGAAAAGCGTCTTGCATGTCTGATCCGATTCAGACCACACACGATGATGATGTTGGTCAGTCGACATTGGAAATGGTTTTCCACAGCAAGTCTACTCACAAGGCTCAAACTGACGACGTCGATGGGCGACAACAGGCTCATGATGATGAACCACACGTCCGCCGCGAGTTCAGCCACTGCAGGTGCCTTCGAGCTCGATCCATGATCGTTGCGCTCGTTGAAAGTGCCAGTGCCAGTCATCGTTGTCGAGGTGAAACGGATTTGAAAGTTGAGAACTTCCGGCTCCTAACGAATGCGCCCGACCCATTTTTACCACCTTTGTAGGTTTTGCGAGTGTGGTGTGCTTGATAGCCCGGTCCGGAAGATTCGTCAGGATAGCGCCATACTTTCCCGGCAAGCGAGCCTGCGAAATTTTCATCCGGGTCCCGACGCGTCAGGTTCACATGTGTGGCACTTTCTAGCGTACTAGGCAAGTGTTCACACGGAGCAAACAACCACGATGACGGTTTAGAATGTGGAAATTCACTGGGGGAATACAACGCGATATACTGAAGTCTTTTATACTACGGTAGCCCGTCTCCGCCTCAACTGAGCTCTAGTGGACTGTCCGTGCGCACCTCTGTTTCCTGACAGACGGTCGCTAGCCCTTTTCGCTGACTAAGTATCTCGCCTCGTTACACCCCCCCAACCAGGCAGCGCCCAGCTGCCTCTACGGCACGCTAGCTTCGTCCCAAGAGCCAATGTCGCCACATCCGCCGACCAATTGTGCAAAGTCCCCCGCGCTCATCTCAACGTCAAACTCCGACGTAATTGCCAGGAGGTCGGCTTCCGCAGTGGTCTGTGGTGTACCGACATGACCGACAGCGGCCGTGTCCTGAGCAGCGGACAGTTCGTTCGGCGGCGCGGTGGGGTCCGATGGAGTACCGAGAGTAACAGGTAATGTGATGATGCTTGGGGTTCCTGGAGCTTGTCCGGGTGAGGGATCGTCGAGACTGATAAAGTCCGTCTGCAAGGCAAAAGGATCGGTGACAGGGTCGGTGATTGGCGGGTCAATGATGATGGTCTCTGCGGCCGCGGAAAGTGATAGGGATGCGGCGTGAGCGGACAGTAAGCCAGACTGCTGTTTCTTCAAGTCTCGTCGAGATGACTTCTTACGCGGATTGGTTGACAGAGCGGGGAGGGGATTGCTGGATGAACCGGGCTGGCTGGAACCATCGAAGGGTGCCGCGGCAGAGTCTTGGGTTTGTTCTTCGAACCGTACGCGCCTCTCGCTGCGACCTTTTTTCTTCTTCGTCCCTCGACCATCAACTCTTTCCAGCTTCCTTAATCCCTGTTCGTATTCCTTCTCCTCCTTATTGCGTTTCCAGCGATCTTCACGGCGGAACTTCTCTGCAGATAAACTTTCGTTCATCCGCCGCAAGTTGGCTTCCAGCTCATCGCGGGTGGAAGGACGGCTGCCGAAGAAGAGCGCAACGTTCGGTTGCTTGCGCTGAGTCGGTATGCCGGCGCCCTGGTTATCGCGCTCGGCGAGTCCGTAAGCGATGTCGTTTTTGTTGACCGCTCTAGCAATGAGGTCATAACCCAAGGGAAGAGGGTCGCGGTCTTGCTCGTCCATCATGCTCCTGAGCTGAGTGCTGTACGTCAGACAGTCCTCAAGCAGGCCTCGGGCGATCTTAACCGGCGTACTGCTGAGGGCAGCGTCAACGAGGAGCAGATGATCTGGTCCATGCCGTCGAAAGTTCGGGAGTGGCGTCTGATCGGAAGCCGAACGGTGAGGAATGCTTCGGTGAGCCGGCATGTTGAGCCCGCAAGGGGAGGTACGGAGTGGGTGAGGATTGCAGGTCGTGCAGCTCCCATTAAATATTTGAGGGTCTTCGGCATTCGGCCGAGCTGCAGCGGCTGGTAAGTCTTCAATCCGTTTCACGTTATGCAAGTCCAGATAGTCGCTGACACCTTGCAGGTGACGTATCTGGTAGTAGGGCAACCACGTCTCGTCACCGGTTGCCCACCTCACTTGTAGCATGGTCTCAGCTCCTCGTCCGGAGTGACCAATGATTTTATCCGCGGTCCAAATGGGTTCGTTGTCTCCAAAATCGACGACTTGGTGTTCTAATCGTCCTGGAAATAGACGATCGTCATTTGGGACATGGATCCGAAGGAGAGAAGCGTGGAAAACAGGGTGAATGCCCCGCTGCTTCAACCGGTCGGGCAACTCGAGTTTAAACGAGTTGTTGCCATAATCTGCAAGGATCTTGTAAGGGCCGATGAACTTCGGCGCGAGCTTCCGAGCGTATCCCTTCGGTAAGGACATGTTCTTTGTTGCCACGTATACCAGGTCATTGACACTTAGCGGACACAATCTCCGTTTCTTATTGGCAGATCGCGTTTGTTTGACACGCGCGTCAATGATCGCGTCATGAGCTGCCATTACCGCACTCTTCATCCGCTGCGCAAATACGCGGACACTCGGGTATTCATCCCGGGCAGGAGTGTTCCAATTGAATGTGCGTGGCAGCCACCCGTAGTTAAGGAAGAATGGCGCGTACCCGGTCGTTTCAGACCTGGATACGTTAATCGCAAATTCGATTGATGGTAAGCGAGCTACCCAATCGCGTTGATTTGGGGAGATGCAGGACCGTAGCATTTGGCCTATGGTTCTGTTTGCCCGTTCTGTAGCACCATCGGTTTGCGGATGATAGGCACTTGACATTCGGTGATCTATTCCAATGAGCCGTTGGAGGTGAGTCCAGAACGTGCTTGAGAACAAAGAGTCCCGATCGCTGACAATACCCTCTGGTAGTCCGTGATGTTTGTAGATCTCCGAGAAGACCAACTCGGCTACTTCTTTGGCTGAGTAGTCAGTCCGGCTTGGAACCAAATGCACCATGCCGGTTAGCAGGTCGATCACAGTCGTGATGGCGTTGAACTCGCCATCTCGGTTCTTTGACAATGGAAGAGGTCCAACAAAGTCCATTCCAATCCGTTGCCATGGTCGCGAAGGTACGCCAAGCGTATGCAACAGGCCAAACGGATTCTGATTAGACGGTTTGCTTCTTTTGCAGGTCGCACACGATTCGCAGAATGCGTTCGTGTCACGAACGATGTCTTTCCACCACACGTATTCGCGTAGGTAAGACAGTGTCTTTGCAGCACCTAGATGAGCCAATACTGAATGCGCTTGGTTGATCAGCTGCTCTCGAACGGATCGTCCGTCCACAATGACATTAGGGATGCACAACATCTCCCGTTGGTTGGACCGCAGGAAGACGTATCCGTCGCGCACAACAAAGTTGCGGTATCTAGACGGGTCTTGCATGATTGTTGAGAACAGCGAGTCATTGCTGTATCGGTTTCGGATGTGCGGTAGCAAGCCATCTCGGTCAAGCATCGCCAGTATATCTGCGGCTTCATCACCTTCTTCGGGAGAAGCTGTAGCGGGCAATTGCAAAGGTATGCCATGCTCACGGCAGGAACTGCACGGTGCTGATTCAATGTTGGTGTTCTGTTTGGCAGTCGTGCCAGTTGGTTGGTGTCTCTCGTCCCCCCCAACCGGTCGTTCGCGTGGCCCGCGAAGGACAAAATGGCCCCGCATACGAGCTGCAAATTCTGCCGAAGTCTCTGGCCGTCCAGATTCTGCCGGTGCCGGCACTGCCGTCCGCCGCTGCCCTCGAGGCAAGGCGCGCGGGACTGGAGGAATGACAGGCTGAGGCGGAGGCACAGGACGGGTCTGCCTACGAGGTGGTTGAACCACACGTGCGGGTGGAGTGGGCGGTCTGGGCGGTCGAGCCCGCCTAGGAGGAGTCCGGCCAACTGATCTGGGAATTTCTGGAGCAGACGGCGGAAGTCTAGCCGCCAGCCGCTCACTGCGGCGACCAGGGAAGCGACCACCGGCCTCCATGCCCACCAAGACTGGCATGGTCACCAGACTGTCCAAGACCAGAGGTGGATCGTCATCTGCCAACGCGACATATTCAGACGGGGCACGCACAGTGCCAGGAGCGTCGGATGAGTAGAGTCGGGATAATGCATCAGGTAAGATGTTCTGCACACCGGGCAGATATCGAATCTCGAAATCAAACTCGCTAATCTTCTCGAGCCAGCGAGCCTGACGCCCGGTCAATGTGCGCTGATTGCACAAGTGAATCAATGCTTTATGGTCGGTCAACCAAATAAACCGGACGCCCTGCAGGACATCTCGGTAGCGCAGCATGCCTTCAACTCCTGCGAGCATCTCCTGCTCGTGGACGGCATAGTTCTGCTGCGTCGTTGTCAACTTAGCACTGAAGAAGGCCGCAACCTTGGCCGTCTTCCAGTCATCACCTTGCGCAACCACGGCTGCAACACCACTGATACACGCATCGGTCATGTACCAAACCTGCGGGGCACTGTCGCCGTACACGAGCGGTACACGGCAATGGTCCGCACACAGTTGTGCATAGGCCTTGACCTGATCGAATGCGCGCTGTTCAGTGTCCGTCCAACGGAACGGTACAGTATCGCCGGTAATTGCTGATAAGACTCCCATCGGCACTCGCACCTTGTAGATATCGTCTGCGAGAAAGCCTGCAGCGCCCAAAAATCCACGAAGTAAGTCACGGTTCGTCGGGACCTTCCAATGAACCACCTTATCGACTTTGTCAGGGTCCATGCGAATCCCATCCGCGTCAATTACACGACCGAGGAGCTTCATCTCCTTGCAAAGGAAGCGAAGCTTCGACTCGCTAAGGTACAAGCGCTCCCGCTTCAATATGTCAATCACGATGCGTACGTGTTGAATATGATCGGCAAGCGTGTTCGAGTAAATGACAATGTCATCCAGGTACACATCCATCCAGGTTCCAATGTACGGCCCGAATAGATAATTCATCAAGGCTTGGTAGGTCGCAGGTGCATTACAGTCACCAATTTGAATGACCGTACTAACCATATTGCCATCAGGAGTCGTGACCGCCGAACGGTCAACGTGTTCGGGTATGATCCTGATTTGTTCGTAGGCATCCTGCCCGTCGATTATTGATCGGTATTTCCCCTTACAGACACGACGAAGGATGCCATCAATGTCTGGAAGCGGGGAAGATAACTTCCGAGTATTCTGGTTCCGAGCCCGCAAGTCCACGACGGTACGGAGCTTGTCGCTCCCCACCTTCTTGATAAACAGCATGGGTACAGTGTTCCCATTTGTGGTAACCTTCCAGCGGCCGGATTTCAAGTAAGCATTACGCTTCTCGGCCCATTGCGGTCTCAATGCTTCGGGGCACCGAGATGCGCGCCAGGGATAGATTTTGTCCAGTTCAATCAGCGGGATCGAGTGATTGATCGCTCGCATCGGCGGTAGCTCGGTTTCACTCGCTTTAGCACACAACGGCTTAGCAAGTTCATACAGCTGCTTCCGAACTTCCTCGAGGTGTCCATCAAGGATTTCGGACACGCGTGACTCCAAGACTTGTACTTGGTTGCCGCGGATCGGTAAGGGATCGTCACAGCCAACAACGACACGTGCGTCGTTGAGTCCGAGCATAATTTGATGCTGGAACAGGAATGGAGTCCCGAGAATCAAATCATAGCTTTGTAAGTTCATGATGTCGAAGTACCGTTCGCAATTGATGCTTTGGTACTGTAGCGTGGCTTTCGTGCCATAGTTAACCTTCGACCGAGAGCCTTGCACTGCCAGTTGCACCGTCAGTGGCTTAGCCAACTCAACACGTGGAACATTCAACTGTTCAGCAAGGGTCGTCGACATGAAATCTGCAAGAGAACCAGAGTCGAGCAGTGCCCGAGCCGGTCGACCGTTGATGTGGACAACTACAACAACCGGCTTCGGGATCAACCGTTTGAAGTCCTTGGGGGCGCCCGAGTTCCGTTCGAGAGCTGGGTAGGTGCCAGACTTGACCTGGGCACCGTTTAGCTCAAGCTCGTCGGACCAATCGCCACCCGGGCTCCAGTCAACATCAGGCCAACTAGCACTGTTCGGTCTAGGTGGAGGATCCACTTCCTCGCCGTCTGCATCATAGAACGACCGAGGATAGTAGTCCCAAGTGATCGGAACTTCGTCCGGGACATCGTCATAGTCCTCGAGTTGAAACAGCCACTCAGGGAGCTCGAAGGGGTCCAACGACTCGTTCGTGAGCTCCAGCTGCTTACGGTAACGTTTTTGTAGCACTCGTTCGTACCAATGTACAACGTTGAACTTTGCAGTCAATGCCAATGTGATAGGCACTTCCTCGTTAATGGAGTGAACATTGTCGCGAACCTGTAGCCAGTTCAGTCGGAGGGGATCGTCCTCATCCTCCCAAGTCAGACAATTAAATCGGTTGTCCTGACCTGGAGTCCAGTCCTCGCCAATTGCTCGGCTGAGAACCTCAACGATTCGGAGGGCGAGAGGACGCCCCATTCGCATGTCATACACTCGAGAGCGTCTTCGCTCGGGTTGTCCGATCCCAGCATCAGAGAGTCTATGCGCGTACCAAGCGCTTGGTGAGAAATGAGACTGCATTAGTTCAGCAGTATTGATGAACATGCCATCCTCAAACCGACCGAACCACTGACAGTGATCCAGGATAACGTGCTGAGTATCCGACACACGGTAGCAGGAGAACCTGTCATCAGCGTATGTCTTGACATCCGAGGGATTGTCTCCGGGATATGGAACACCTGAATGCAGGACCTGCTCCGCTTGACGCGCGAGCGGGTCTCCCATCTGATATGGTGCAGTTCCATTAGATTCGTCACTGAGACACACGGTAGAATCACCCCAAGGTACTAAGTCCTCCAGACTGAGAGTGACAGACCCGAGGGTGATCTCATCGACCCGTTCTGTGCAGTCCGCAAGCTCTTCGAGGCGCGAGACCTCGTCAGCAAACTGCACATTGAAACTTTTTACGCCCGGTGGGTTCTTCGAGCTGCTGCTCGCCACCGTTCGTTTTGAGGGGCAGTTTGATGCCATGTGTCCCGATTGTCCGCACTCGAAGCACAGACGCTCGGCAGCTCGCCGGTCGTGCTCCTCCTTGGACAACTGGTATTTCTTGGTTATTTTATTGCTCGGCCGAGCTGATGAGCTCGACTGATCCTTGTGTGGTGGCCGGGAACGGTTGCCGTCTCTTCCATGGCGAACCCGTCTCCGGCGGTGATTTCGATCACCCTTGTCCGCACTCGGGCCAGCTGAATTAGATCCTTCAGCAGCTTGAGACTCTCTTTTGGAATTATTAGTTCCAGCCTGCTCGTTGCCATCCTCAGACCGTTTCCGCCGGTGCTTGCCCGACTTGCGGTCCTGATTGTCGGCAACCGAATGCGCGATCTCAATAACCTCGGCGGCAGCGATGACCGCTTTCAATGATGACCGTTCTGGGTTGAGTTTGTCTCGCCAGAGCTCACTCTGGATGTGTGAGCCCAAACCGAACCAAAGTTTCATAACTTTGTCGCGTTCACCAACATCACCGATTAGGTTCCACAGCTCTTGGAGCTCTGAAACGAACTCGCGAACAGTCTTTCTGTTCTGGTATGCACGGCGAAGTTTGTCCCGTTGCTTTGTTCGGAAATTGACCGGGAAGCAGTGGTTGAACATTTCAACGAAGAAGTCCCTGAGCTTCCACTTGTACGGGTTGTCAGAGACCTCTTGCAGGTAAAACTCATGCGCTTTCCCCGTAAGGAAATGAGCCAGCACGAACACTCGGTGCGTCTGAGGCACCTGACCAGCATCCACATAGGCTGAGCCCTCTGTGACAAAACGGTGGAACGCGCGTGAATCAGGCGACCCATCATACTTTGTTGGTGGAATCGGCTTAAGTTTACCGTATCCTTTTGTGCGGCTATGGGAATGCTTTTTGTATCCCTTTTTAGCCTTCTTTTTACCATGCCCATGCCGTCTCTTGCGTCGAGAACGTCCCGACGATGAGGATGATGACGAGGAGGACGAACTAGTCCCGCTATCGTCAGGGTCACTGCTTTCTGGGTCCGATGAGCTGCTCGAACTGCTCGAGCTGCTGGATTCATCAGGGTTATCTGGAATTCGCCTTCCATGTAAGACACGGCCCAGGTAACTACCCGGTGCGATCTGCTGTACAGGCTCTAGTAGCTGACGAGAGCTCGAAGCCTGAGGACGATGACTCTTCGCCTTCAGCGCGGAGTCAATCATGCCTTCGATGGGGTTTTTAGAAGCTAACCGAGCACTCGTCGGCTGCTTGCTAGTAGTAGCTTTTGTAGTCGTCGCTTCAGACGATTCAGGCGTTTCGTGCGTCTGCTGCTTCTGTCGTCGTTTCCAACGATCAAGCTCCTTACGCTGCGCTTCGACATCCACTTCTTGGTCGCCGAGCATAACAGAGCCCCAGTTACGGGGGTCAATGGACTTTCCCTTGGCTTGGACTGCGTCCTCGCTGGGGGATTCGTCGGTTTCAACATCAGTAGCAGATTTCTCCGCTTTTTTACGCTTTCGGATCGTGTTCCGTTGTTCGGGGGTCAGGCCATTCTTGGCCATTTTGATTGCCTTCAACTGTTTCTCGTGGTCGAGATCAGGAGCGCAAGTGGAAATGCTAGGTAAGGCTACGGCCTTGCTACGCCTAGGCTTCACAGTCTGCCACTCAAGCTCGTTCGCTTGAGTGTCCACCGTTTCCTCGCGGTAATCGCCCGGGAACGATGGGGTAGGGGCACAGACTTTTTCTATAGTAGCTCTTTCGCTCTCATCGTCGGTATAGACGGACATAGACACCTCATGGGGTGGAGCAGAGTCAAAACGCACGGCTTCCTCACGGCGAGGCCGTGAGGCACGTGCTTTTTCTTCGACCGCAGCCACGTCACGATAAGATCGTGAGGCTCGCGTCGGTGTAGTGCTGGCGGCTCCAGGGTCGTCAGACCCGAGCTCAGCATCTGGTATGCTTGGGGACAGCGACGACTCGCTCTCAGCTGGTGGCTGAGGCGCCTCGTCTGTCGCTTCGCTCCGAGCAGCGGTTCTTCGAAGAGAGTATCTATGCATGATGATATTTTTTTTTGAGTACGTACTGATAGTTTTGAAGGGTGATAAACGTTCTTGGGTTGTCGACTGCTGAAGGTACTTGAGGGTGGCCAGCCCGTAGGTCCACGACAGTCGAGAATGAAGAGAGAGAGTAAGATAAGAGATAGAGATGAACGTCAAAAAAGATGTGGCACTTTCTAGCGTACTAGGCAAGTGTTCACACGGAGCAAACAACCACGATGACGGTTTAGAATGTGGAAATTCACTGGGGGAATACAACGCGATATACTGAAGTCTTTTATACTACGGTAGCCCGTCTCCGCCTCAACTGAGCTCTAGTGGACTGTCCGTGCGCACCTCTGTTTCCTGACAGACGGTCGCTAGCCCTTTTCGCTGACTAAGTATCTCGCCTCGTTACAGTTTGGTCACGGGTGGCAAACCGTTCCGAGTTCACGCTGTCCCGGTTCGGATCTTGTGCATGGCCTGTTGGTAATCCTGTACAACTTGCCAGCGTCGTTACGGGGAAATGCTTGTACTAGTGACGGCCATCCTACGACTCCATCATGAACTCTGCAAAGACCATTTTGCACTCACTCGCGTTAAACACCCAGAGTGTCCAAAACGCTATATCTCAATATTCTACAGAGAGAGGCGTCAGACGGGTTCAACAACACTCCCTCATTCTGCTCGAATCCGAGTTTGAAACGATCACCGAAGTTTCTCGAGCCATGCTCGAAGCGCTCAGCAAACCGACACTCCGTCGCCGCTTTGTGCTCGATGTCCGCTCGGTGGACTGGTTGTCGAGCACCGGACCTGAGACGTGCTTGGATACATTGAGACAGATGAAGGACCTGCTCGGTTCTGAGCACGAGGTTTCATCAGTGAACGCGGCCATCGCACTCTACCATGATCACAAGGCTCATTTCCACCTCTTACTCACCACGGACATATGGTGAGTGGTCATGTAGTATTCAGTCAAGCTCACGTTTGATTAATGTACGCAGTAGTCCGGAAAACGAAATGCACACACAGATGGCCTCTTCCAGGAATGAGTGAGCCTTGATTCTCCGTGCTCTTTTTGTTTTTATGCAAAGTTAATGCAGTGTATTCTAGAGACGTTTACATGCAGGGTCAAGAGCAACCCCAATCCACCATAGCGAAAGATATCGCGACAAAGGAGGTCCTTTGTATGTCTGGCTATTTTGTCTCAGGACGAGTTGGCCTTACTACCACCATCCAGCCCGGAAACAAGACGAGTTCTTAGACGTTTGCATGGAGGATCAAGAGCAACTTCAATACACTATAGCGAGAGACATCGCGAGAGACATCGCGAGAGACACCGCGAGAAAGGAGGTTATTTGTATGTCTAGCTATGCCGCCTCAGGACGACTTGACCTCACCACCATCCAGCCCAGAAACGAGCCAAGTTATTAAGGTTACTCGACGTGCTAGATTGTGCAGGGAAGCATCGAAAAACCTCATTGGGACGTCAATCCGACACATGCATGTGGTTACACATCACGAACGAGTATACGTCGTGGAGGGAGGGGCAAGGCTCCTTGCTGTGGCTGCAAGGGAGAGGTGTGTATGGCGATAATCTGGAGCTTTTTGTCATTGACATGAACCTGGCTATAGCTGGTGCAGGAAAGACCATTCTGGCGTACGTTTCTATCTCTTTTTCGAGCGGTGGCCTTGACTTCGCTTGTAGATCTTCTGTCATTGATGACCTCACCAACGCAAAGAATGATCAACCCCTGGCATACTTCTATTGCGATTTTCGAACAAGCCGATCTACCAGTGCCGTGGAAGTTTTGCGTTCCATTCTTGCACAGTTAATCGCTCAGCTCTCGATCATCGAGCCTGACTCCGAGCAACTACTGGACAAACTGCTCAAGGAGTACCAAAGTAGTCATCCTGACCCATTCTACAACCCCAAGGGACTCGCAAGACGTCTGTCTGAAGTCGCAAGATTATTTCCACGAAAGCCTTTTGTCGTGGTTGATGGACTAGACGAGTGCAAAGAAGCGGAAAGTCTCCTCGATGGGCTCATCATCAGCGCGGGCGACGTGCGAGTATTCGCCACTTCTCGACCACTGTGGAACATCACCAGCATTCTTTCTACTTTCACATGTATATCAATGGATCGAATGGCAAGTGAATTGTTGGCCGACATCAAGCTATACGTTACAAGAGAACTTGACTCTCGCGATCGGTTGAAATTGTGTGACGACACGCTGAAGGAGGAAATTCGAACTGAGCTATGTGCAAGGGCAGATGGGATGTGAGGAGTTATTATCATTTTCCTCGGCGATCTCGTTAATAGTTATACGCTCAAGGTTTCGCTGGGTACAATGCCAGATCGACATGCTAGAAAAATGCACGTCAGGACCAGAAATTCAAAGGGCGTTGAAGAGCCTTCCGGAGGGGCTGGAGGAGACGTACAGGAGAATTCTCTTGGCGATCGACAGCAGTCAGTCGGATGCACACCTGGTGCGACCTGTGTTGGTGTGGCTTGTAGCTTCTTTGCGACCCATACGCATGACGGAGCTCCTTGAAGGGGTCGCAATTGACCCGCAATATCAAAGGCTAGATTCTAGCTATAGGTCGAGGAAGACCAACTTTTTGCTGGAAGTCTGCCAAAGCCTCGTGGTTCATGATGATGACACGGACATCATTGCCCTTTCTCACATGAGTGTCAAGGTCAGTTCGTTCATCCACAGTTGGCCCCACCTATGTGCATGTAGCTCACCAACTGTTTACTCAGGAGTATCTCTTGGGAGAACTTCATATCGTCCTGGAAGATGCCCACGAAAACCTTGCTAGGCGTTGTATGGCTTATATTGGATTTTGCCTCGAGGAATCAGGAGACAGGTCGTCGATCATCAATCAGGAACCTGACGCAAGCAAACTGCACGAATCTCACCCCCTTTTGAAATATGTCCTTTCCGATGGATTTGGTCATCTTGGTCATCTCGGGCAGCACAATGCTGGCATTTTCAAAGACATTGAAGCTCTTCGAACGGTTATTCGCAGATATGCTTGGGAATGGGATCGGTTGTGCAAACTAGTTCCGTCATCCCGCACTGGTATTCCATGGCCGACTTCGGGGCACGATTTCACGCTTTATGCCCTCATTGCATTTGGTTCCGAAGCCCTGCTTGAAACATTCGTCCATCATACTTTCCTTACACCTCAGGAAGGAACAAACCCTCTCATATATGCTGCACATTTTGGAAAGGCCAATCATGCCAGGACATTGATCTTGCAAGCTGCTGCTGACGTGAACCAGCCGGGCTTGACTATCGCAGATTCGGACTCGTCTGACGCGGAAATGCCCATAGCAACCTCACTGGAAGTTGCTGTTCATTGCTTTCAAACAAAAATGATTGATATACTCTTGGAGGAGGGGAGCACCACACCGGAGACATTGCTGGCACATGTTCTCAAAGACCGGCCGCAAGATTTCCCTCCCTCAGTCATCAGGCGATTATTTCAAACAAGAGAATTTCTCACATGGGCAAGTGCTCCTTGGGAAAACGAACGACTTCTGGTATCTGTAATCGACTGTGCAGAGTTCGAAGGAATGGTTGATCATGACGTGAAACTTGCCTTGACTAGGCTAGCTGAAGTCGGCTGTACAGAGGCACTTCTCATTCTTGCGATCGAAATGGAATGTCTTTCCGTCATCAAGGTTTTACTTTCCGTGAATCATAACTCATCTGTCCTCGAGTCATCAACATCACATGTTAACGGTTAGTGTATGATCCGAGATCGGAGAATCAACCTGCTAATGCCCCGGACAGCCATCGTGAAAGCTGTTGCTAAAAATGGAGATACCCCATTGCACTTAGCCATGACGGTTTCTAGCGAGAACCTTTGCCTCGAGATCACCCAACTCCTTGTTGGGGCGGGTTGCAACCCTCGCGATCTTAACGGTGATGATAAGCCACCAATCCACATTGCTGTGATGCGAGGATATGTCTCAGTCGTGGAATATCTCCTCTCTCTTGCTGTGCAGCTACCATCCAAGATCTTGTTTGCGGCGTTACAAGCTTCACCCCTGAAGCAAGCCAAGATGATCCACTTACTGCTGAGTAAAGGAGCCAATGCTTGTGTTCTCAATTCCAATGGAAATACACTGCTACATGTTGCTATGCGGATATCCGATCGAGGCGTTCGTCTGAAGATTGCAGATATGCTACTTAGTGCTGGCTGTGACCCCCTGGATTGCAATTGTCGTGGCGAACTCCTCCTACATTTTGCAGCCAAGCAGGATTACCACCGAATAGGCAAATATTTGTTGTTGTTCTGCACATGCTCAGTGATTATATCTTTATTGGATCCTAATCCTTTGCGGCAAGCGACTGCATTTAATGCACTTACGAACAATGAAGATGGCAAGCGCTCCATGACACAAGAGGAAAATCGATTGTTTCACATCATCAAACAAATCCTGAATGATGAAGACATTATTTTATCATTGGTCGAAAAGTGGGCAGGTTCTCCAGGCACTCTCCTGACACTTCTCTCCCGCAATGCAGAGATGTTTCACAGAGCTGTCAGTCAAGGATTTCGTCGTGTTGTGGAGTACCTTCTGTCCCTAGAATGTCCCATGCCTCAAAAGATCTTGTTCACTGCCCTGGAATATCAAGCATCAATATTCATGTTCCTTGTCGGTAAAGGAGCTGATCTTGATGTCGAGGACAATGGCAATATGCTCTTGCATACCTCTATGCTGAAACTGGAGGAAGCACAATGCCTTACAATTACGCAATTTCTTGTTGGTGCTAATTGCTCGTCTTCAATACCTAACAAGGATGGCCAGTCTCCTATTGCCATTGCAGTCTCCCGGGGATTTGTCACCATTGTAGAATACCTTCTCTCCCAACGCACGCCATTACCTCCCAGGATCCTGTTCTCTGCGCTGCCACACTCGAGAGCAATGATTCCATTCCTCCTTCGCAATGGAGCCCGTCCATATCTTCATGTTACAAACAGAAATGGAGATACTCTCCTCCACGTTGCCATCAGGACTCTCGATGAAGTTCAATGCCTTGAGACAGTGAACTTTCTGGTTCGCGCTGGTTGTCATCCATCCAATGAAACTGGAAAGTCGCTCATCGACATTGCAGTAGCCCAAGGCTTTATCTCCGTGGTGAAATATCTCTTGTCTAAATATGTGCCATTACCTCCTGGGGTTTTGTTCACTGCTCTGAGACACCAACTGTCAATGGTTTCCTTCCTCATTTACAACGGAGCTAAGGTTCATGCCCAAGAAAAAAATGGGAATACGGTCCTGCATGTCGCAATTGGGACCCTCGAGGAAGCACAATGCCTCAAAACTACACGAGCTCTGGTTGGCGCTGGCTGTCCCTCTTCTAAATCCAACCGCGCCGGCCAGTTCCCCATCGACATCGCAGTAGCCCGAGGGTCTGTCCCCGTTGTGAAATATCTTCTATCACAGCGCTTGCCATTGTCTTACAGGGTTTTGTTCACTGCTCTGCGACACCACCAAGTATCGATGCTTCCATTCCTCATTCAGAACGGGGCCGATCTTGGTGCTAGAGATCTGAATGGAGATACGGTCCTACATGTTGCCATACAGGTAGCACTCAAGGAAACTCAGTGCCTTGAAACTGTGCAATTGCTCATCAGCGCTGGCTGTTCATCTTATACAACCAACCTCGACGACCAGCTCCCCGTCAACATTGCAGTAACTCGACGGTGTTTCTCTGTGACAAAATTCTTGGCCATGATTTAAGTATGTCTGGTTCCACATTTCTCCGCTCGAGATGTACCTGGTCCTCACTCAGTGTATTCCAGTAGCAGCTCCTGCTCACGTAGTTGGTCTAGCCCACAGGAGGGTTAAGGGAATTGTTGACAACCAGTGTGCACTCTGGAGGATGAAAATGATGCAGGTAATGACTTCTCGGAGATGGTGGATATCTGGGTTGGCGACCCGTCGCTGGCGGCGTAGAGGAGTCAGGACGAACCGTGCTCGGCGTGTGTATTCAACTTGTGAGACTTTGCTCACTTATGTAATTAAATCACCTTGCTTGACAAGGTTTCTCTCGGTTTCTCTCGGGTGTGAAATTCGTGAGAAAGTGCAACCCCTGTCTTACCGGGAATTGCCGCTTTCACAACTTTGCTTATCGCGCGCTGTGCGCGCGCCAAGTACTGACCGGGACCTTAGTAAGACTTCTTTGACTTCTGACCTTGCGCGTGCGTGATTACAATTTTACAAGCAAGGTTTCTGCCGTCGCAAGACGGCGGTTCCACAAGTAATAAGTCTTTCTTTCTTTTCTTTTTCCTTTACTTTTCTCTTCTTTGAGTCCCACTTCCAGGAATCCTAGAACCATTGCCAACAGGTGAGCATTTCTCGCTCTCGTCCATTCTACCGCCTTTCATTTTTTCAATCATGATGATTTCATTGCTGTGCACCAGACCGAGTGCTTCCCGCTCCTTGAGGAACATTCACCCTGGCCCTCTATCATACGAGGCCAGCGCAGGATCTAGAATCGCACCTGTCAATCGCACACGACAAGTCAGATGGCGCCTTTACAAGAGAAAGACCGCAGCAATCGCGTCAGAGATACAACTAGACGCGTCGAGAATCCTCACCATATATGTGTTCGCTGATGGTATACTTGAGGTCCATATCCGGGCGAATGTACGCAGGATCTTTGCACCCGAGCTGCCAAAAATTAAGTCAGACATCCGAGTCGCGATGCCTGAAAACGCCTCTCAAAGATTGTCTTTGAATCAGGTACCCGCGACCGCTGCACGTTACATTGTGGCCGCTCCTCCCGGGCCGACGGTACTCCCAGTGAATGAGACAGAGTCCACCAGCTTGTATCGACCACATGATTGGTGCAAGACCTGCACGAGATCCTGTGTGACGCCTGCTGTATGTAGCGTATCGACCAACCGTTCTACTACCAGGAGAGTCTGTGGAGAAGGTTTGAGCATGACCGTATTCCTGGCCACGATGGCGGGCACGAGGGAATTGATGTTATATCATCAGCGCAGGGACGAAGCGAGAATGGGCGGCAAAGACCAGAGACTCACTTCTAAGGAGCGAACACGGCGAAGACGACAATGAGGGGCTCGCGCCTGATGTACCGTCTGAATCCGGGCGGATCGGTGTCCTCGAGGGAAACATCAGAGAGGCAGGACTCTGCGATGGAGAGCATATATTCCGCGCAACAGGAACCCTCTAATCTCAACGGGGACTTGGCTCACAAGTCTTTCAGTATCTCGCTGATTGTACCGTGGAATGAACGCATCCACCCATCTGCATGGTGGGCGCGAGATGGAGGTCGACCAACCTCCTCTGAAACTGAAATCATTCATTTGAACTTGTTCGTAACTGACAAGTTAGTTACAAGCGGTCGCCAGAATGCCCGAGGCAAGTCATCAATGTGTTGTGATCCACCTCGAATTTTGACTTCCAGCTGTGAGAGTTACGAATTCGCATAATTATTAATAGTACTCACCCGCTGCGCTATCCCCACGTGTCAAGTCTTGAACGTCATGGCACACACTGGCCGCGAGGGGACACGATCGCATTCACTCAGGCTGGTTTTGCCGTATAGTACGACTCGAGTCCTATCAGATCAAACGCCTGAAAGCAACAATTCCCTCTAAAAAAACCCTGTTCAAGTTGACCTGGATGTCATCTAAACGCCTTGTGTTCAGTCAGAAAACTTAACTCTGGAAACTGTCCCAAACAAAATACGCTCAAGCACAGGTTTATCCCAGAAGGTAACTCTTAACCAAGTACTATTCTTTATCGTTGATCAAGCGAATAAGATGGTCGACAGAGACATCGACACTGGCAGGTAGTGTCGAAACAGAAGTTGGCGATTATGATAACATGTAATGGGCATATGCTTGACGTGAAATAGGGACCATTGTTGTTGTTGGCACACCGTGATTCGAGCTCTTTCAAGGACATCATCGTTCCGTGTGCTACGGTGAGCTGCGCGAGGGTGGGAACACCTCGCAGGTGAGTGTACCCGAAAGTCGGGATCGCGCGCTCCGGACCCCAGGGGGTACTAAGCGCTTGAGCTGCGAAGAGTCGGAATGGGAAATGGAGGCAGGGCGTGGTGGGGAAGCGCCGAAGCGGTTAGCCTGGTGACCCAAAAGAGGCAATGCTGAGGTGCGGACCTGCGTTAGCCGAGGCACGAGGCGGGCGCAGGATTTAGTCTGCGCGTGAGAAGCGGAGTGGTCTTTCATCTCTTTCCTTCTTTCGTATCGCTCTACAATAGTAGCTCATTTGTCCTAGTCATTTAGTACACATCATTCACTTCCTTTTGCACCCACCCGCCACTCCCTCTCTCAGCTCACGGCCAGACACTCGGCCAGACTCATATCTGTCCGACGCTGCGTCACTCGACACCTGTCGGGACGAGCTACGCTGTTCGGCGCCCATCCCGCCCACACAGCGCCTCTTCCTTTCTCATTGATCACGCAGCTCGAACGCACAGACGAAGCATGCCGTCGATAGACGAAGCGGTGCGCAAGTTCTGAATCGGCCCCGTGAGAAATTTACATCTTGGTAATCCTGTACCAATGCAATGGCAAAGCAGACGAGGAAATCATTGCGTGTGGTCAGACTCATTACTACAACTCATGGACTCTGCAAAGACCATTCTGCACTCGCTCGTGTTGAACATCCAGAATGTGCAAAACGCTATATCAAAATATTCAACAGAGACAGGCGTCAGAATGGTTCAACAATACTCTCTCATTCAGCTCGAATCCGAGTTTGAAATGATCACCGATGTCTCTCGAGCCATGTTCGAAACACTCAGCAAACCCAGGCTCCGTCGCCGCTTTATGCTCAATGCCCACTCGATAGCTTGGTTGTCGAGCACCAAACCAGAGGCCTGTTTGGATACGTTGAAAAAGATGGGGGACCTACTCGGTTCTGAACAAGAGGTGTCGTCAGTGAACGCGGCCATCGACCTCTACCTTGATCAAAAGGCCCATTTCGACTTTTTGCTCACGATGGACATATGGTGAGTGTCATGTGGTATTTAGTCGAGCTCATGCTTGATAAATATACGCAGTGATCCCGAACACGAGATGCACGGACAGACAGCCTCTCCCAGGACTGAGTGAGCCGCGTTTCTCCATGCTCTTTTTCTTTTAGAATAGTATTTAAACCATGTATTCTAGAGACGTTTGCATGCAGGGTCAAGAGCAACCTCAGTCCACCACAGCGAGAGACATCGCCAGAAAGGAGGTTCTTTGTATGTATAGCTATTCCAACTCGCGACATCTCGACCTCATTACCATCCAGTCCGGAAACGAGACAAGTTAATAAGGTTACTCGACGTGTTAGATGGTGCAGGAAAACATCGCCAAACCTCATTGGGACGTCAATCAGACACATGCACGTGGTTGCACATTACGGACGAGTATATGTCGTGGAAGGAGGGGCAAGGTTCCTTGTTGTGGCTGCAAGGGAGGGGTATGTATTGTATGATAACCTGCAGCTTTTTGTCATTGACATAAATCTGTCTATAGCTGGTGCAGGAAAGACCATTCTAGCGTATGTTTTTGATTTCTTTTTCGAGCGGTGGCCTTGACTTCGCTTGTAGATCTTCTGTCATTGATGACCTCACCAACGCAAAGCATGATGGAGAACCCCTGGCATACTTCTATTGCGATTTTCGAACAAGGCGATCTACGACTGCCGTTGAAGTTTTGCGTTCCATTCTTGCGCAGTTAATCGCTCAGCTCTCGATCATTGAGCCTGACTCAGAGCAACTACTGGACGAACTGCTCAAGGAGTACCAAAGTAGTCATCCTGACCCATTCTACAACCCCAAGGGACTCGCAAGACGTCTATCTGAAGTCGCAAGATTATTTCCACGAAAGCCTTTTGTCGTGATTGATGGACTAGACGAGTGCAAAGAAGTGGAAAGTCTCCTCGATGGGCTTATCATCAGCGCGGGTGACGTGCGAGTATTTGCCACTTCTCGACCACTGTGGAGCATCGCCAGCATCCTTTCTACTTTCACATGCATATCAATGGATCGAATGGCAAGGGAATTGTCGGCCGACATCAGGCTATACGTTACAAGAGAACTTGACTCTCGCGATCAGTTGAAATTGTGCAACAACACGCTGAAGGAGGGAATTCGAACTGTGTTATGTGCAAGGGCAGATGGGATGTGAGGGATTGTTATCCTTTTCCTCGGTAGTCTCGCTAATAGTTGTTTGCTCAAGGTTTCGTTGGGTACAATGCCAGATCGACATGCTAGAAAAATGCACGTCAGGACCAGAAATTCAAAGGGCGTTGAAGAGCCTTCCGGAGGGGCTGGAGGAGACGTACAGGAGAATTCTCTTGGCGATCGACAGAAGTCCGCCGGATGCACGCCTGGTGCAACGTGTGTTGGTGTGGCTTGTAGCTTCTTTGCGACCCATACGCATGACGGAACTCCTTGAAGGGGTCGCAATTGACCCGCAATATCGAATGCTATATTCCAGCTATATGTTCATGAAGGGGACAAACTCTTTGCTGGAAGTCTGCCAAAGCCTTGTGGTTCATGATGATGACACGGATATCATCTCCCTCTCCCATATGAGTGTCAAGGTTAGTTCGTTCATAAACGGCTGGCTTCACCAATTTGCATGTAGCTTACCAGCTCTTTACGCAGGAGTACCTCATGGGGGAACTAGTTCTCAAGAAACTACCCTCATATCATATCATCCTGGAAGATGCCCACGAAAACCTTGCTAGGCGTTGTATGGCGTATATTGGATTTTGCCTCGAGGAATCAGGAGACAGGTCGTCGATCCTCAGGCGGGATCAGGAACCTGACGCAAGTAAACTGCACGAATCTCGCCCCCTTCTAAAATATGTCCTTTCCGATGGATTTGGTCATCTTGGTCATCTCGGGCAGCACAATGCTGGCATTTTCAAAGACATTGAAGCTCTTCGAACGGTTATTCACAGATACGCTCTGGAATGGGATCGGTTGTGCAAACTAGTTCCGTCAATTCGCACCGGCATTCCGTGGCCAACCTTGGGGCACGATTTCACGCTTTATACCCTTATTGCATTTGGCTCTGAAGCTCTATTTGAAACCATCGTCCATCAGACTTCTCTTGCACCTCAGGAGGGAACGAACCCTCTCGTATACGCTGCACATTTTGGAAAGGCCAATCATGCCAGGACATTGATCTCGCAAGGTGTTGACGTGAACCAGCCTGGTTTGACTATCGCAGATCCGGACTCATCTGACGTGGAAATGCCCATGGCAATCTCACTGGAAGTTGCCGTTCATTGCTTTCAGACGGAAATAATTGGTATACTCTTGGAGAAGAAAAGCACCATACCGGAGACATTGCTTGCATACGTTCTTAGAGACCAGCCGCAAGATTTCCCTCTCTCGGTCATCAGGCGATTACTTCAAACAAGAGAATTCCTCACATGGGACAGTGCTCCTTGGGAAAACGAACGACTTCTGGAATCCGTAGTTGACTGTGCAGAGGAGTTCGAAGGAGTGGCTGATCATGACCTGAAACTCGCCTTGACTAGGCTAGTCGAAGTCGGCTGTGCAGAGGCGCTTCTGCTGGTCGCGATCGAAATGGGATGTGTTTCCGTCATCGAGGCTTTATTTTCCCTTGATCATGACTCTGGTAAGTGTATGATACAAGCTCGGAGTCTCAACCGGCTAACGCCCGAGACAGGAATCGTGAACGCTGTTGCTAGAAATGGAGATACTCCATTGCACGTAGCCATGAAGGTTTCTGGCGAGAACCTTTGCCTCGAGATCACGCAACTCCTTGTTGGAGGTGGTTGCAACCCTCGCGATTGTAACGCTGATGATAAGCCACCAATCCACATTGCCGTGATGCAAGGATATGTCTCAGTCGTAGAATATCTCCTCTCTCTCGCTGTGGAGCTGCCATCCAGAATCCTATTTACGGTGTTACAAGCTTCGTCCCTGAAGCAAACCAAGATGATCCGCTTCCTGCTGAGCAAAGGAGCCAATGCTCGTGTCCTCAATTCCGATGGAAATACGCTACTACATGTCGCTATGCGGGTATCCGATGGAGACATTGGTCTGGAGATTGCAGATATACTACTTAATGCTGGCTGTGACTCCTCGTCTTGGAATTGTGACGAACTCCTCCATTTGGCTGCTAAGGAAGGTTACAGCCGAATATGCAAATATTTGACAGTGTTCTACACCTGCTCAGAGATTGCATCTTTATTGGATCCCAATCCCTCTCAGCAAGCGACTGCATTTAATGCACTTATGGGGAATAAAGATGGCAAGCGCTCCATGACACAAGAGGAAGATCGATTGTTTCAAATTATTAGACAAATCCACAATGATGAAGATGTCATTTTATCATTGGTCGTAAAGTGGGAAAGTTCTCCAGGCAGTCTTCACTCCTGCGGTGCAAAAATGTTTCACAGTGCTGTCGGTCAAGGATTTCATCGTGTCGTGGAATACCTTCTGTCCCTGGGATGTCCCTTGCCTCAAAATATCTTGTTCACTGCCCTGAAATACCAAGTGTCGATGTTTATGCTCCTCGTCGGCAAAGGAGCTGATCTTCATGTCAAAGACACTTTTTGCAATACGCTCTTGCATGCATCTATGCAGAACCTGGAGGAAGCACAATGCCTCACAATCACGCAATTTCTTTTTGGTGCTAATTGCTCTTCTTCAGCATGTAATCAGAACAGTGGCCTGTCTCCTATCGACATTGCGGTCTCTCGGGGGTTTGTCACTGTCGTGCAATACCTTCTATCCGAACACACGCCATTACCTCCCAGGATCCTGCTCGCTGCGCTGCCACACGCGACAGTAATGATCCCACTCCTCCTTCGTAACGGAGCCCATCACAATCTTGGTGTTGAAAGAATATATGGAAATACTCTCCTCTACGACGCTATCATGACTCTCGATAATGAAGTTGAATGCCTTGGGATGGTGCAACGTCTGGTTGCCGCTGGTTATCGCCCATCCAGTGGAAGTGGCGATAGTTCTTCCAGGCTATATCCCTCATTTCCTCGCTCATTTCCTCCCTACGTGGCCCGTCGTGAATCTGTCATCGACATTGCAGTAACCAAAGGCTTCATCTCTGTGGTGGAACATTTTTTATCTATGTCTGTGCCATTACCTGACGGGGTTTTGTTCCTCGCTCTGGAAAACCAAGTGTCGAATTTGTCGATGGTTCTATTCCTCATCCAAAACGGAGCTAATGTTGCTGCCGAAAGAGCACGGTGGCACGGCGGGGATACGGTCCTGCATGTTGCCATTAGGACACTCGCGGACACCCAGTGCCTCAAAATTACACAAGCTCTGGTTGGCGCTGGCTGTCCTGATTCTAGCCTTAATCGCGACGGCCAGTTCCCCATCGACATTGCAGTAGCCCGAGGTTTTATCTCCGTAGTGGAATATCTTTTATCTAAACGTGTGCCATTACCTCCGGGGGTTTTGTTCACTGCTGTGCGACACCAAGCGTGGATGCTGCCATTCCTCATTCAAAACGGAGCTGATCTTGGTGCTAGAGATGGGAGTAGTACGGTCCTACACGTCACCATGCAGACACTCGAGGAAGCTCAGTGCCTCGAAACTACGCAAATCCTCATTGGCGCTGGCTGTCATGGTTCCACACCTAACTCCTACGGCCAGTTCCCCATCGACTTTGCAGTAGCCCGAGGCTTTGTCTCTGTGGTGGAATATCTTCTATCTAAACGTGTGCCATTACCTCGCAGAGTTTTGCTCACCGCTCGGCAACACCCAGCGTCGATGATTCCATTCCTCGTTCACAACGGAGCTGATATTGATGTCGAAACACAAGAAGGGGAGACAGTCCTGCATCTCGTCATGTGGGGGACACTCGAGGAAGCCCAGTGCCTCGAAATTGCAAAAGCTCTGGTTGGCGCTGGCTGTTCCCCTTCTATACCCAACCGCTACGGCCGGAGCGCCACCGACATCGCAGAAATTCGAGGGTTTTCCTCCGTGATAAATTTTTTCAAGTTAGCCATGACCTAGTTCCGCGTTGAGATGGCGTTGAGGAGTCAGGACGAGATTTGCTGTTAAACAAACGCGAGCGAGAGGAGGGCTCCACTTTGTCCACTGAAATGTGCCATTCGAATATTCTGCTTGAAGCAAGGTTTTCAGAAGGCTTCGGCAAGGCTTCGGCGTGTACTTCTTGTACGATTTTGCTCACTTACGTACATAATAAATCTGTCTTTTTTCACCCTTCTTCCATTCACCAAACCGACCGAGTCACTGAGACCGTCGACTCAGTCCCACTTCCTCAACCTAGAATCCGAGTTGACAGGTGAGCGTCTTTCGTTATCATCCATTCCACCGCCTTTCATTGTTCTATCATGATGATTTTCATTGCTGTGCACCAGACCGAGTGCTTCCCGCTCCTTGAGGAACATTCACCCTGGCCCTCTACCATACGCTCGAGGGTCCTGATTATCTTTCCTTTTTTTCACGTCCATCATGTCTTAGCCCATTGACTGATCTCTTGCTCCGTACGCACAGGCGGTCCAGGTGAATGGATATCTCGTCCCGTTGTCGATACATTGCAGTGTGTAACAAATATTCGAATCTCAATTAATTCAGTTTGTTCGTCCCCGTCCCGCTCGTCACGCCGTTTTGATCTTCATGTGCACCGACTTGGCCCGCGTGAGCTGGTCGTAGCCTAACGAGCGCCATGTAAAAAAACGGATCGCAGATCTGGTGTAGGACGGCCACGCACCGAATTTGCTGAGACTGACTCCACGGCCGCTGTTCTTGACGCCCGTCCAGGCAAGCGCAGGATCCAGAGAATCGCACCTGTCGATCGCACGCGACAAGTCAGACCACGACCCGCGCCACATATTATAGGTATAGACGTCACCTGTTCAAAAATACCGTCCCCGTCTGCAATTCGTCGACGATGCGCAAGAATGCTCCCTCGGATTCGGGGTTGTTTTGCGCGTTCGTCCATACAGAGGCTGTCAGCCCATACGGGGAATCGTTCATCAGACGAATGGCCTCGTCATCCGAAGAAACCTAACAATCCCGCAGGTTCATCACCGTGCGCGGAACCACCGAATGGCTGCCTCGACTGACCTTTTGGATTCCGACGACGGGTCCGAACGTTTCTTCCTGCAAGTGGTTTTCAGCTACGTCTGCGTTAGCCCATCCAGAATGCTTGGTCCTACCATCATGACGTCCATGGCTAGACGATGGATCGTCTCAGCAATCGCACACACGTTTATTCAATACACTCACTGTGATTCACATTAACCAAGACTTGTGGCGCAACATAGGCAGTTTCACTTTGTGGTCGTCTGTCAGTTTCTGACGACTCGGGATTATACGACTGCATACGCACGATTGAGCGATCGGAAATAGGTCCTCGGGAACGAGCGCCGTAGCACCCGCCTTGACTGCATGGTTGATGAGGTCAACGTCACGATGGACCCATCCTGGGATCCTCACCGGCATCTGCAACTTGTTTGCGGATCTTCTGCGCACTTGCGACGCTGACGACTGGTCCGAGAGAAGTTTCTGGCCTGGTGGGATCGCCCAGCACATATTGCTTTTGGGATCGATCATGAGCATCGTGAATCGCGACCTAAATGAACAGGCTCACCTTGACGAGGTCGACGTATTGCCTCACAAACTCGTCATACACGGATTCGTGCACGTATATACGCTTATGACGGTAAATAAAGAGGGCGAAGAGTCAATTCGTTTACGTCAACTTACCTCGATAGCACAACAGCTCTGGCCCGAGTTGAACATGGCGCCTTTACGAGAGAATCGCGTTAGGTCGAGAGGTGCAGCTAAACGCGTCGAGGATCCTCACCGTCCACGAGTTCGGCGACGGTGTACTTGAGGTTCGCATCCGGGCGAACGTACGCAGGGTCTTTGCCCCCAAGCTGCCGACAACGAAGTCAGTCATCAAGATACTTGCCTGCAAACGCCTCTCAAAGATACCTCGAGAGCGACGCCCTTGAATCCGGCACCCGCGACCGCTGCACTCTCCACGGCCTTGCCGCCGACGACACTCCCGGTGAAGGAGACAAAGTCGACCAACTTGTGTTGGACCACATAAGAGGTGAGCCCGGGCGATAGGTGCAAGACCTGCACGAGATCCTGGGGCACGCCTGCCTTGTGTAGCGCATCGACGAAGCGTTCTGCCACCAGGGGTGTCTGCGGAGAAGGTTTGAGCAGGACCGCGTTCCCGGCCACGATAGCGGGCAGGATGGAATTGATGGTCACGAGATACGGATAGCTATGATGATATATCATCAGCGTAGGGACGAAGCGAGAACGGGGCCCGGGCGGCAAAGACCAGAGACCTACTTCCAAGGAGCGATCACGAAGACGACGCCAAGAGGCTCGCGTTTGATGTAACGTCTGAATCCGGGCAGATCGGTGTCCTCCAGGGAGACGTCGGAGAGGCAGGACTCTGCGATGGAGAGCATGTATTCCGAGCGCGACAGGAACCCTTTGATCTCTCCGGGGACTTGGCTCACAGGTCTTTCAGACGGGCAAGATCAGACGTATCTTGCCGATTAGGCCATGGAACAAACGCACCGACCCATCTGCATGGTAAGCTCGAGATGGAGGTCTTGCCGGTCCTCGTCTCCGATAGCCTTGAACACCGACTGGGAACTGATCTATGTATTCAAATGTCGCACGAGTATCTTTGCACATACCACGAATTTGTGGCCGATCTCGATCCGTTCTTTCAGCGTGCGTTTCCGCCAAGCTGATTGCGCGAGAGCGGCTTTTTGGAGCTTAGCATCGAGTTCGTGTTCGGCTGGGTATGTCCTAGTCACATACGGCTGCTGGTTGTGGGGAGTGATGGTTATTTGCGTCTGTACGTTGGACATGAGTTCGAAGTCAAAAAGCGATGCCGGCTTGACACGGATCTGAATTGGTACTAGTACCGCCGCGTATGTATCTTGCCTGCGTTATCTTATCTCCCTTCTTACAGTTTAGATAGAATCAACAGACACGCGCAAACACAAACTTGTACTTGGTATTACACTGATCCTACCCTCAACGACCATTCATCTCGAATGGGCTCAAATGAAAACAGCTGATGCCGCAAGAACTGCGGGGGTTCGGACGGGATGACTATGATGGACTCGATATCAATCTGTGACGCGGGTCAGAGAATGATCGTATAGGAAGAAGAGAATTAATTATATACCAGAGGAGGGTTGTCGTCCGAAATCTCGTTGGGAACCGTCCATCCCATGCCCTGTAACAGGCCTGAGTCGTCATCCAGTTCGATGCTGAAAATCGAATAGAGATTCCGGGTTAGCGCGCAGAACACCGAAAAACCGACGTACGTATATGCATTTTGCAATTCCGAGTAGGTCGCACGCCATTTCTGTGCACAAGACGAAGGCATGATGGAAGCCACAATAGTGCCGTCAGTCTCTTGGGCGAACGAGGACGTGCCGCCTACGCGAAGCTGGAATGTGTCTCTATATTTTGTGACGGTCCACTGCAACCAGGTGAAGTGAGTATCACATTCTAGAAGGGAGCAATGATCTGACATACGTCCTGGACAGACCCGCCGAGGCGTACAGGCTGATAAGGTTTCCTAACGAATCGACGCTGACGGGGGGACCGTCGCCAGCAAGAGAACAGATTTTATAATTGCCAGCCAGGTTGCGAGCCATCAAGGTCCGAGCTACGGTAAGGGGGTTGGGTGTCAAACACACTGGGCGACTTGTACCACTCACTAGTTTTATAGTCATAGGAAGGTGGGTACGCCCCCAAGAATCTACTATGAATGTCCCCAAAATTTGGGCGACCGCTTCTTCAAATCACTATTTGGCATATGATATCGTGGTGTCCGCTGCGGACATTTTTGGGTGCTGTATATCCGTTCAACCAGCTCTCGATGGCCCTTTCGAGAGAAAACCAAACCTGGGTTTGGCTTTACAGCCAGCACCGCTCAGCACGCAATTAACAGTTCTCCGCGCCCTGCGGGCTTACCATGATGTATAATCATAACGGCGTCATCCTCGAACGGGGACTTGGTTCTTCAAAAGTGTGGATTCCATGATCTTAGGTGCATATCGTAGCAAGGAGTTTCAATCCGATCATTTCGACTATCTGTGGGGTAGCCTGTTCAATTGGTAATCAGATTTACCACAAGAGCGGCACTGAAACATCACCGCCATCCGTTAATCATGAAAACGGAGTAAACCGGGGAAGGTTCGTCGGGTGTGGTCCAATGGAATGGAAATGTATGAACGTGCAATTACCTCACTCTCGTTTTCGTTGTATATCAACAGCCTTCATCAGGAAATCTGCCATAGGGTGAAAGAGATAAGCTAAGGCGATGGAGGATGCAGTATACTCTTTACATACTCATTGTCTTCTGGATGCTCCAGGTCTTCTTGCCAACTGCAGGTCATCCAGACTGAGAGGATGCGCGAGTGGGATAGAGTTCCTGCAAGTGTCATGTCTAGCACGACGCAGTTTGACACGACGCCCCGATCCGTGTGGCATCATGATGATCCTGGATATTATATTCTCCACATCTCTGACTTGAGAAACCGGATGCCTTCCTTCATAACGAGCAACCTCGTATGTTTGAAGGAAAATATGAAGGTGGTCAATGTGAAGTAGCTGAATGATCGATCGATCAAAACATCCCCAGCTATATGAAGTGTTCAGAGACAGATAGTCGACGTGGAACAGACACGCTCTGCACCTTAATAGGAATCGATGGTATAGATTATGAAGAAAGCGGGGGCCGCAACCAGCAGATCGTGGTGGGTTCGAGATGCGACGCTTAATAAAAAAAACGACTCAGGAGGCAGAGCATATCGATATCTCCTGCTCAAAATGTCAGATGAGTGACCTGAAGAACAGTATGCGGTTAGGACGGTTGAAAAGTTAGAAGCTAGTAGAATGCCTTTCTGGTTCATTCAATTCACACTCTTCCTCCAAAGAAATGATATAATAAGGTGCAATGGGTACGAATCAAGACCAACATTTCATACTTTGTACCGACGACCCGTCTTGGTAAAGAAGGTTTGCAAAACGTACACCTGCAAACTGATCCATGGTCAAGATCCGCCACATTGTTCCTGTATGAAACCACGTACGCTGCCATTCCAACGACGGCCAGGCTTTCGCACACACCATACCAGAATAGGCGACTATATGCGTGGTTAGTTGGACACGAAATATACCTACCCATGGACTCACTTTTGGGTGGATCTGACCAGGGAGAAACCGCGTGTTTCACGCGTGTGGAAGCTACGGCGGGATGAGGAGATGGTTGAACGCGTTCAACGGAATACTCACTGTCTCTGGGTACGCTTGATTCTCAAGAGCATGGAATTGAGGCGATAGATGCTCTCTTCGATTGGGCTCGTGTGATCCGACACTTGGCCCGCCTTGGCTGCCACCTCTCTGCGCGGCTCGCTCTCGACCATGATGTCAAAGTCGATCAGCTTGTCGGTCAACGTGGACATGTCGTTTTCAAAACAAAAGGCATACTCCCCAACGGTGTTGGCCGTGAGGACATAGTCACCCGAACGTTCGCGCTCTCCGTCGAGAAGCAGCTTTTCGTTGGGATCCTTGATGTCAAAGTCGATGTCAAAGGAGCCGCCCGCTTGGACCTGAAGTTGAAGCTGAGGAAACGCGGTCGGTCCGACGAGGACTGACACGTACTGCAAAATAGAACTGCGAAACGGGGTTAGTGTTTCGGACCACGTAGCTAATAGGGCAACACGCACGCCGATTTTCTCGCCAGCCTTGTCCACGTCAGCGTAAAAACATAGTCGCTCGTTGGGTGAAATGACGGTCGTGAGTGCGACAGCCTGTGCCCGCGGGACCGACGCGAGGAAGAGAACGCTGGAGACGAGCAAGCTGAGCAGAATCATGATGGGGTTGGTGTTTCGGGGGTATGTTTTCGGCGCAAGTGGCCGGTTCAATCGGAGATGTAAATGTTATATCTCCGCGAAGATGTCAGTAATGAGTTCGCGTCCTGTCCAGTGTCCACCCAGATCTGCGTACTTTTTTGACAGGTGAGGACAGAGTGTACTATCGGACGGGTCACTCACCTGCCAACAGATAGCCAATCGGACATGACTTCCCTTCCGGAGCTCACTCAGGACGCGGCGACGTGTACCCGATCTCATTCGGACTTGGTCGCGCGCTGGAATGCGTATACCCTTACTACCGCGCATACACCCCGCTCTTTTGTTACCTCGTCATCGTCGTCCCATTCTGCGGCGAGCATCCAGGCGATGTATTCTCCGAGCCCTTTCCGGGAGTCACAAGCCCCATCTTTGGCGTTTCCAGAAATATCACCCCCTTCTCGAGGATCAGGAAGCACTCCCTTTGAGCGGCAATTTATGGGCCATTTTCCTCGAGAGTGGAACGATACCAATTGTCAAATCTCCCCCGTCAGCAGAAGAAACTCTCGATCTCCGATATTTCACTCCCCGGCATTTTCTAGCTCGTTCAGGACCACATCCGATTCCCAGGATTCCCAAGACTGTGACGTTGTAGAGCGAGTCTGTTTGATCGATAAATTCATCTCTGCGGCGGCGGATCTCGACGACAACAACACCTCCTTGTCTCCTTATTCCCTCTACGATCGTTCGTCGCCTCTATCGGATATATCCGATCTCACTTCGCTTTCATCTTCCGAATTTTCTGAGCATCTAATCGACATTCAAACCCCGCCTACCTCCCAAACCCAAGAGGGATCCGAGGATTCGAACGACCACTATGACGATCGTCCTACTAGTCGAAGCTCCCCCAGTTTGCCCGAATCGGATTACCAGCCTGCGAAGGGCTCCAGATGCAAACGGAAGAGGACCTCTAAAAGCCGCGATGGCAGCAAAAGATCGACCAGGCGCAAGAAAGCGCGAACTACTACCCCTGAATCAACCACCACTGACTCCAATCCCTCATTCGGGTCACCGTCTCGGCGTCGATTTCCTACTAATGTACCTTACAACTCACAGTTTTCACTTCTCTACCTGCGTTTCCCGGTCAGCTCTTACGTCCGACTGGCTGACGGAAAGTTCGTGTTACTCATTGAAGACAGACTTTGGTGAACAAACTGAACATGCCCTTTAGATTTCCCCTGCTTTCAGTTGACATGAGATGCCCGGCGGGGACCTATAACGAACCGCGGGATGCCCTAGATTTGTATACACCCCGTTTCGTTCAGGGATGCGGAGTCACAAAGGTCGGCGTCTGTCCGATCTGCATAGAGCCTACTTCCCGCGGCGGTAAGGGCGAGACTATCTGGCTCGCGATGAAATTTTCTGCGTACAAGTGGCACGTATCTTGTTGCCCAGTTTCCTCCCCAACTCACATCACGCGCCCGACAGAGTGGTATTTTTCACTGACGAGATACTGATTTAGCAATGATGCAAATCCGAGCAGTTACCACTTGCAGTACGCGCATGGTATGTCTACCGTCTCACTCGCACACAACTTTCATTAGATTTGCCAAGGAATATCCTCTGTTTCTGGTCTTCCTTTCTCTCCTCCGCTCACTTTTCGGACCACCAAACGTCCGAATGCGGCCAAGAACGAGCGGACAAGTATACAGGAGGGCAAGTGTCATAAATGTAAAAAGTGGATCCTCGTAGAGAGTATCAAAAATATGGATGTCAAGGTCCGTATTCCAAACGTTCTCCGTGGGATGGATGACTCTGACTATATGCGCAGGTAAAAGAACTATATTGGTATGTACCGAACGCGGCTGTCGCGGTAATTGCAAACTCAGTCGCATAGGTGGAAACACGCTGCTGCGTGTCATCAAGGCACTCACATCGACGGAGATGACGACTTTTTTCTAGACAATGACACTTACCGCTGGGTTCAGGAAGCCCAATGAGCGCTTCTTCTCGACTCGATTCTCGTTCGCTTTTATCGTATTGCTCGACATGGACTTTATTCGCTTCGTTCTTGTCCTCAATTTTCTGGACCGCGTTGCTCACCTCTGCTTTGCTGACTGTATAGACTCTGTGAGAACTGTTTGTAATGTGTGCTTCTGATGTTGTCAAGACGTATGGATGTGGATTTTATTATTTTTATTGTGGTTCTTTGCTCATGCAGATACTTGGACCGAACGATACTGTACTTACTACTTTGTTGTTGTAATGTCGCAAATCATGCTTAGAGTTTGTCCGAATTTGGTGGTATGTACATATAGCGTGACTCGGACCGTGGCACCATCCTGGCTTAAAGTAAGTTTCGTGACGACCCCGCTGCCAGACCGCTAACCCTTGGGTCCTCGTTCACAGCGTGGTCCCCAATTGGTGTCGCCCGATCCAGAAGACTTGCACGGTTCAGCTCCCAGCGGGAGGGAGCACACCACTCGCCAATGTCCAAAACTGCTCCCGAGACAGACGAGTTCTACGTCCAAATTCACCGACGTATGGTCGAAAGCGGAGAATGGGACAGGTGCGGGCCTCGTGACATTCTGACAGTTCAAGTTGTCGAATTCCCAACAGAATGCTCCGCGTCCTTACGTCCAAGCTCTCGGAACACGGATGGGTGGACGAGATGCGTCACCGTGCAAAGGGTATTTATCTCCCTCCTCCACTGAAAGGTACGCTGACGAAACGACGTCTCTCTCTATACAGAATGCGCTCGGCCGATGGACACACCTTCCTTTCGGGCGATCCTCGAGGAGATATCCTCGCCCGCACAATGTGAGAGCGTACGCAAAGCCGGATAGTTACGCGTTCTCAGTTTCTGTCATCTTACAGCCAATGTACCTCTGGCCATCAAAAGCGAAGTGCTGAAACTACTCCGGCAATACGTCAAGGATCAGTTTGAGAAGTGAAAGAGTCATGGCGCAGTGTTCGCAGACGTCGACGAATATGTACCTCACCGTCTTATGCTCGGTTTCCTGGTTGGGTTCACGTTCTATGCCATGGCTCTCTAAATACTAGTATTATATGTCGAGCAATCACGAATGCGTAAGTGGGAGTACAGACTACTGTGAGGGAGGTGGATTATCGGTGCGCGACTGCTCTCTCTCGTCAACTGCCGACATTTCCTGTTCTACAATCTTATCCGCCAATGCCTTGATATCCTCGGAGTCGGGCCGTATCTTCTCCATCGCCTGCTCGAATATCTGTTTGCCGACTCCCAACGGCGCCCTCTCCCACGTCGTGACTCTGATACCGACGCCCGGCATCTGGTGTTTCCGCAGGTAGCGCACCCACCTGTCCACAACGACCGGGTCGGCGTCCCACGCCTTGATGACCCGCTTGTGTACACGCCGTTCAAAGTTTTCTTGGCTTTTTTTGTGGATGAACGGGCCCCGGAGAACTGTCCAGAGCGATCGCTGCGTCGGGAGGGGTATAGGGCGCGTAGCGGGGATACCCAGTGCGCTCGCAGCGTGCCCTGAAAAGTGAGCAAAGAGGTCGAGCGAGGGGTGGTGGTGCGCGCGCAGGTGGATCTCGGCGACGGGGATGTTGTGCGTGCGTGGGATCGTCGTCGGAGGGTACAGGGATCGTCCGGGGATGACCATGGACGCGACGTCCGTCTCGGAAAGGACGACGGCGGGCGGTTCGTCACTGTGCGCCTTCTTCGCGGGTGGGGATGGGGCGCTGTTGTCAAAAAGAAGGGATTGAGTACGGGTTTGAGGAGGGGGAAGGTATGCGTACGTTTTGGTGCTGTTGTATCGGGCCCATCTCGACAGCGCTGTCCACGACGGTCGCGACGAACGAGACAACATTTGTGTGTGCTTATGCGCGGAGAACTAGAAATGCTGAGTGTAGTACAAATAACTGTAAACCAATGTTACCCTCATCGTCGCACACGACGTCCGCGACACCGAAACTCTCCATACACCGACGCCCGACGCCCACCCTTTTAGAGGACCACTCGCCGTCATGTCCAGAAGCCAAATGCCGTCGCTCACCCGTCCAGATCCGTGACCCTAGCTCCACCCAGACGACGACCCCCTCGTGCAGCAACGTGCTGTCTTTGAGCCCACCAAAGACCGAGCGCTGGGGCCTCCAAAGGAATGGTGACCTCCTCCCCTTCCCGCGCGTGTAAACGGTACTGATCTACCCTAGGCCGACTCATTACCAAGGTCAAGATAAGATCACCCGTAGAGCAAGCGCATGGCCGACCGGGAGGTCTCTGTCGTCAGCAAAACGTGGAGAAGCGTAGGGTCAGACTAGCTCCGGGACAAGAACGAGTTCCGTTCTCCCGACGTTGACGACGTCGGCCTCCAATGCACGCGGTACCCGTCCTGGGACCCGGCCCGCGAGAAAAGGTCGCACAGACCCCCCTACTCTCAGGTTTCGATCCGTCGAGTCAGCCGAGGCTTCACTCAAGGACGGGCGTGTGGAATCCACAACCAACGTGCTTGTCGACGAATCCCTTGCAGAGCTCCGAACCCCTCGCACGCCAACTGCGGTCGACGATCCAACACCGAATACTCCCTGTCCCGGCACTGCTGGTGACGATGCAGAAGATGACTTCGTCGACGTAGATCAAACAGACGAAAAGCCAAAAGGAAAGGGAAAACGATCCCAGACCCGCGAGGTGCGGGAAGCTCAACTCGCCCAACGCGCCGCCAAGGATGCCGCATTCATGAAAGTTTTCGACCCCAACAAGGACTGGTTACCCCTAGGCACTACTCCGGAAGATTACACGGCCGAGTTTTGTCAAAAGCTTGAACGTCAATATTGGCGAAATTGTGGATTGGGACGCCCTGCTTGGTACGGCGCTGATACGCAGGGTGCGTTCCCATATCTGACTTCCATACATCCTGCTAACATTGCTTCAAGGTTCGCTGTACACCGATGAGACGAAAATTTGGAATGTCGCCCATCTCCCTTCCTTCCTTTCACGCATCCTGCCCTCTTCTTCGAAAGGTCTCCCCGGCGTAAATATGCCTTACCTCTACTTTGGGATGTGGAGGGCTACCGCTACCTTTGCCTGGCTCTTTCAACCACATACATTTTGGCGCGCCAAAGTTCTCGTATGCGGCACCCCAAGGACGAGCTACCGCCCTCGACCTGGTTGTTAGTCAATAGGTTGACCCCGTGATTCCCTTGATGGACTCTTTCTTTTCGGGCACCGAGGACCATTCCTTGTCCGTAGAGTGTCCATCTCTGGCATCGTTACAAACATCTTGGGGCGATAGGGGACGTTGAGGAAGGCACTATCTGTTCCAGAGAAGCTCTGGAGCTTAGCCAAGAAGGATACCCGCTTCGTCCCATGTCGTTGAACAATGTTGCACTCTATCTCTCTGATCGTTATGACAGGCTTGGGGAAATAACAGACCTCGATGAGGCCATCATCCTCGGGAGACAAGCCCTTGACCTTCGCCTGTCAGGACACCGATCGATGTTGTTAAACAATATCGCAAGCTATCTCTCCCATCGTTACCAGCGGCTTGGGGAAATGATGGACCTCAATGAGGCCATCACCCTTGGGAGAGAAGCCCTCGGCCTTCGTCCGTCAGGGCACCGGCTTCTTTCGACTTTGCTGAACAATGTCGCACTCTATCTCTCTGATCGTTATGACCGGCTTGGAGATATGACGGACCTCAATGAGGCCATCATCCTCGGGAGAGAAGTCCTCGACCTTTGCCCGTCAGGCCGCCCCGATCGATTATCGTCGTTGATCAATATCGCAAACTATCTCTCCGATCATTACAAACGGCTTGGAGACATGACGAACCTCAATGAGGCCATCATCCTCGGCAGACAAACTCTCGACATTTGCCCGTCAGGCCACCCGGATCGATCCGTGTCGTTGAACAATATCGCACACACTCTCTCCGACCGTTACAAGCAGCTTGGAGATATGACGGACCTCAATGAGGCCATCATCCTCGGGAGACAATCTCTCGACCTTTGCCCATCCGGTCATCCTGACCGATCATTGTCACTGTATCGACTTGCGGATTGTCTCCGTATTCAGTTCACCCAGTCGAGGGAGTTGAAGGACAGGGAGGATTTTTTCTGTATCTACACTGAGATGACAAATATATCACAAACAGCTTCACGAGTCGATTTCGCTGCAGCCAGGGAATGGATTAGTGTAGCTGAGGATTCTGGACATCCCACGACGCTTCTCGCATATGAAACATATCTTAGACTTCTCGTTCAACATCTGGCCACTTTGCCATCTCTACCCCATCATCTACAGGCTTTCAAGGACCTCGCTTCATTCATAGCAATCGATGCTTTTTCCGCTTGTCTCCGCAATCACTGTACAAAGAAAGCTGTCGAGCTGCTGGAGCAAGGTCGCGGTGTATTCTGGAACCAGATTGTTCGTCTCCGCTCCCCTCTTCAAGACGTCATCGCGTCGGGACATGAAGGAGAGGTTCTTGCAGACGAATTTACTCGACTGTCATCAGAAATACATAACAGAATTCATTCACAAGGTCCAGATCAGTACAATGCGCTGTGCAGTCTAAATGTTGATCTGCAATCCGCAGTCACCAAAATTCGCAAATTACCCGGTCTTGCTCTCTTCCTTCTCCCCTCTTCCTTTTCCGAGCTCCAGCAAGCTGCCAGTAGCGGACCTGTGGTCATCGTGAACGCTAGCCAGTATACGTGCGATGCACTTGTTGTTTTCTTCGACAGAGATCCGATTCATATCCCACTGCGAATTACAAAACAGCGTGTTCAAGACATGTCATCAGAGCTCCGATCTCTGACGTTGCGTGCAAAGACGATGGACGTGAAGAATGACCTTGGTCGTTTCCTGCGTGACCTCTGGGATGAGGTTGTCTCCCCGATTGTAGACTTCCTTCAGACGGCAGTTCCACCTGGTTCACGCATCTGGTGGTGCCCCACTGCCGAGTTCTCTCTTCTACCATTGCATGCTGCTGGTCTGTATCGGAAGGGCCAAAGGAATTTTTCCAATTTGTACATCTCGTCTTACACGCCCACTCTGACTGCGCTCATCCGTGCGAGACGGAATGTTCCATCGGTGACGACTTCGATTCACGAGAAACATTTCCTTGCGGTTGGTCAGGCGAACGCCAAAAGCGAAAGCAAGCTCGTCACCGTCGGCAGCGAACTAACCCTCGTCGCTGAGCGTATTCGGGGTCTCGCGACGTTCATCCGTCCTGATGGTCCTGAATCCAGTGTGTCCAGAGTCTCGAAGGAGCTGAGGAGGAGCGAGTGGGTTCACTTCGCATGTCACGGCATCCCAAACAAGGAACAACCCTTTGACTCTGCATTTGGACTTCATGACGGTCACTTTACGATCGAGCGCATCATGGCATGCGAGTTGGAGAGCCCAGAGTTTGCTTACCTCTCTGCTTGTCATACAACGGTCGGAGACGACAAGAGTTTAGACGAGGTGATTCATCTGGCGTCAGTGATGCAGTTTGCAGGGTTCCGGTCTGTGATTCAGACTGGGACGATGTGGGCGGTCGACGACGCACAGGCGAACAAGATCGCATCCAAGTTTTATGAGAATTTGGTGGATGGATCTGATCACCTAGACCATACCCGTGCGGCGTTGGCACTCCACAAGACGATGCTGTAATACTGGTTACCTCACATTTGCTACGTCTCTTCGCTTGTATAAAATTTGCTGTCGATCGTTTTACTGGTTGTGCAGCTGACTGGTTTACTGAGCGGTACCATCGAGGAGTACTGGCAGCGGCGGTCTCACGCGTGCTGCGCTTGGAAAAGACGAGTGCGGTCGACTTGCTGAAAAGAGACCGCGAGGGCACATCTGAAACTTGAGATCTTAAGAGTCGGTGTACTAGAGGGAACAGAAACACTGGTACTGTAACAGTGTAGTACAAATAAATGTAAATAAACATCACCGTCGTCGTCGACGCGCACATTCGACCTTTGAACGTTCGACATTGACCAATGGCCTCGCACGACAATGATCCATTCTACCTGAGGTAAGTACGGCTCACCAGCACACAGAGTACGAATTGACGTCTTTCTTTTAGATACTAGTACGTATTCCCGTCTTCAAAACGTCGCCAGTGCTAAACATGGCATATATGTAGCACAGGCCATTCCGGTAAACATGGTCACGAGTTTCTTGAATTCGAGTACTCGCATGGTCGTTTGCGATACGCAAACAATTCTAACTATCGAAACGATAGTCTTATTCGAAAAGAGAGTAAGTGGGCATCGCTGCGCCTCTTTGCTAGACTCACCACCCTATTTCTAGTGTGGGTAGGGCCTTTGGTGGTCAAGGAGCTCAAGCGAATCGTCGAGGCGAGCGAGATAACAAAGTAAGCATCCTGATTTAATCTACCTGTTATCTCACCACGAGCGTTCATCGCTGTGCAGAGAAGACGACACGAACTGGCCGAAAAAGAACATCGTCGGAAAACAAGAGCTTGAAATCCGTATTGGAAACGACCATATTGCCTTTGAGGTCCGTGTGATCCGCGTCATGAAATATTGATTACGCTAATGTTTTTGGTCAGACTGCAAAAATCGGGTCCCTCGTCGACATCCAGGACAGCGAGGACCCGGAAGGACTTCGGGTTTTCTATTATTTGGTACAGGATTTGAAGGTGCGTCTCACTTTTCCCTCCCTGACCACTAAATAACGCTTGCCCCAGTGTCTCATTTTTTCACTGATTTCCCTACACTTCAAGATCAAGCCAATTTAGATATTCACGTTGTATTGCGTTGTCGTATGTAGGATTGTTATACTTACCTATCAACGAATACACCAGAGGACACCCGTAAGAAAAAAACAGCGACAAAAAGCAATACCCATTCTGCCGCGTCCCACCACCACGCGGTCCTTGTGATATCCGTTGTAGACGTGTGTCCATTTTCTTACAGCCTGGGCCTGTTTCGTTGCTTTTTCTGATGCTGATGCATAGGTTCGGATTGGAAAGACTAGCTTCCCTAGCGCGGTACGGGCTCACTGGCACGTTCCGGTTACTTCGACGATTGTTACACCAAGTCCATGCGCGAGCTGCGTTGACTTATCGACCGAGACAACTACATGAAGGTGCACAAAATGTTGACGCATTATCTGTTGGACGACCCATCACACAGTATCAGTACCTAAGTCTCTGTCATTATCCAACGTCTGCGAGGCTAAATACGCCTGCAGCCTCGGTCGAAACGGTTTCTCTGCTTGAACCAACGGTGTGAGATCACCTAGTGACGTCCTGCCCGAGACGAATGCGACGCCGATCACGTTTGTTTATCCATTGCCAATCAACCACCCGGAGACACAATATCGTACTCAATCAGAAGTCGACGGTATTGTCGGGCGACAGCGACTGCCAGACTTTGGAAACCGAGCGTCATTGCCATACGTTGATGCCGGGTTGCGAAAGACCATGAGATGGCCCGGTGCTGCCTATTATCGGTGCGATTGATCCTCGATGCTCCATTACGGCGCGCTGCTACGACGCCTTAACACTCTCGGTCGACAACTACAGGACTTGTTAGCCATGAGGGGAACATACCATTTATGGATTGGGAAATGGATGGGAAAGCTCTTGGAGGAGGGATGGAACGATAAGTGGTCAAGCGACCTTGCGAGATGCCAAATGGGAGACAACAGAAGACTTGCGTTCGTGATTGGCCTCACATCTCGGATCTAGATCTCATCGTCCACTCGTAGCGTCAGCGAGCGAAGTGAAGAAAGATCCGTCCCCTTTCCACGATACCTCCGGCATGGTTTCCAAGATGGCTGCAGCGATTCTGTGTGCGACCAACACATCAACCGAGATTGACAGCGTTTCAAGAGACCTCGGCGGTCCCATGAGGACTGAACGCAGACTCCAGTTGTACGGCTCGCCGAAGCTTAAGTTACCCTCGAAAACGCAGATGTGTATGTCTGTGAAGTGAGGCTGACATGGCCAATCCTGCCCATCATGCATCATGCATCATTGGCGATAACCAAACCATCGTGATGCTTGGTGCACGTGCGCAAGTACCGCATGTCGATGATCGGAATAAGTGGCTCAGATACAAAGCAGTCAAAGAGGCACAGCTGGGATACCTTGACGAGCCCAACTGTGAAGCCATCGGGTGTAAGTCGCTGGCTTTGATTTTCCAAACTAGGACGCAATTTAAGTAAAACCGGGTCCGTTTCTGGTTCTTGCCAAATTACTTGCAACACCCAACCACATCTTTTCGCGTAGCGCTTGGTTTCCGGTAGACATGTCCCTCTTCAAGTGCTCCAGTGAGTTCATAGTCCTTTTTTTTTTTGCTTGTCACTTCAAATGTTCACTGCTTTATCCAGCCCCCGAGCGACGGGGAGTTGACCAAGTTTTGCCCGTCATAGCAAACGAGATATATCTTCGCATCTTCGGACTCATTGCCCCATTCAATGAGTACCTACCACCAGAAGAAATTGGGACATTCCACAGGCTTTCTGGCGTTTGCAGGTTCTTTGCCAACGTCTGCCTTCCACGCGTATTCGAGTCGGTGGAATTTCCTGGCACCGTTTCCTGCCAAGGTGCTCCCACACACAAGGCATCGCTGGGATCTATGCTATGCATACAAATTGCAGAGGACCTGCCTCTTGCCCTCGCGCTTGCCCAGGCAGTAAGGGCGTGTCATTTCACAAGCTCGCAGTCCCGCCACGTGGACTCATGGACGGTTGATCCTTTAACTTTAGAGAAATATATCTCTCCAATGGCGCTCATGAAGAATATCCGTCAGCTCCAGGTCTCGAACTTGGTTGTGGGTGCGGAGCTCTGGAAAGCGATCACGGCATTGCCGTCACTCCAGGATCTGTCACTCCATGATTGCGAATTTTCGGACGATGTTAAAACCGAGAAAAGGCCGAAAGTGTCCCGACTCAGTGTGGTTGGCTGTTCTGGACATATGTATGCCCTCGGGGATGCTGATATGCAGTGCTTGCACATGCTTACGATGGATTTCTGGTGTCTCGAACACATGTGGCTTACCGAAACGGAGGATTGGCTGCCCCAATCTACCGTCACGGAGCTGCACATCCATATTACCGAAGATGATATATATGAAGAGCCGGACTACATGCAAGAGGTGGATCACGTCGTCGAACAAATGCCGCAGGGTCTCGAGATGCTGTGTTTCTCGGTTGTCGACGCGTCGGTTGATTCCGATGACCTTCCATCTATCTGGGCAAGCATCTTGGGTAATCCTGCTTGGGAGACCATTTCTTCGCTCCGCTCACTCACGGTGCGAGTGGCAGATGGTACACTGGTTCAGGAAGGCAAGGACGTAAGTTGATTTGTGCTCCTTCTTCGATGCCCCGCATGTTCACTGGATCGCTCACTGTTCCCCGTCCTCTAGAATCTTTCCCTATCCATAAATGGTATGAATCTCCACATGCATGAGATCTATGATGAATGACCGGTTTTGTTGGCTGCATCAGATGAATTGCCCGAAGTTCGACGAATCCTTCATGACAAGCTAGCTCCTGGGTCCACTACCAACCTCAGGTATGTAGAATTTTTTGGAAAGGTTTTCCGTTTGGTGGACGGGGAGTGGTTGGAAGGCGCGTTGTGGTAATATTATGGAACACTATATGGAACTTTGTCATAATTCTCTTTCCCCTCCTTGTCAGGGAGTCGCTTCTCCATCTCATACTTTACTTACTCGGGACCAGAGCAACCAAGCGTATGTCACATGCATCATATCTGGAGACTCCGTGATGTTCACTCCGGAAGCGTTCCCTTGGTCTCCATTCGTCCGAGCATTTAACGTACCCCGTGGTCCAGACGTGTACACAGTGACGTCTGGTGCCCTACGTCGCCTGCTGTGGCTGGCGGGCTCAGTCATGCACTCGTTTTGCGACGCTTGGGTGCGTTTGTTACGGAGCACGCATGTTTGGGGCTTGTTTGCTGCGTATCGACCAGAATCACATCCTTCTCGACCTCGCGCAACAGGGTGTAAGAAACACCATTCTGCCCTTCTCTAGCACATGAGACGCAGAATGACTTGGCGCACTTTCCTTTCGTGCACTTGATAAGACCATTTGGAAAAACAGCACCATACCATATCACCCCATACATTCTCGATTGCTGAACGTGCGAGCCGTCTCTGCAAGCCCCACCGTGTCAAGCCATGTTTCGGGGCCATCTCGTGGCCCATCATGGATAGACACGAACAATGACCTAGGTGGCAGTTCCGACTTTTCTATAGGAGGGTCCTGGACATGCATAAGCAGCAGTGAACGGATTCTGATTCCGGTGATTTGGGTTCGATTTTGAGGGTGACAGAAGCTTTCGAAGGCGAGCCGGGAGTACCATTTCCCGACTTCCACAGTCGGCTTGGGTGTCATCGGGGGCTCCGGCCTTCCTCTTCCAAGACGGCGGCGGCCGAAAAGGCGGGTTGAGCATCTCCGCCTCGTGGTCGCGTAAAAGCCTGAGTCGATCGACGTTTATTCGAGCACTGTAAATCATGCTTGATAGAAAAGAAATACATACCTCTCGGTTACGCTCAAGCTCGACCTGACTCTCAGAATTGACACACTCTGCAAAATTAAGTAAATCCAAGATTGAATCCGGCATGGTATTCCGATGACGAATTCGTGTTCCCGCTGAACAGGAAAGTTGGGTCTGCAAGAGGATTGCGCAAGTAAAGTAGGTGATGCCTGCCAGTGTGACACAAGAACTACACTCTGAAGTCATTCCAATGGGAAAGTGGCCTACCACACCAAGCAAGGCGAATGACTAAAAGAAACCCACTCTTCAAGCTTCAAGCTTCATGATTGTAATTTGTCACCTCGAAAGCGGTAGATCATCGATCAACCTTGGGATACCACATACCAGAGCTTTGGCGCGTGAACGTAGCTGATAATCAGATGCTGAAGAGATCCATGTCCTCGCAGGCAAAAGGTAGCCCTCCACATCCCAAAGTACAGGTAAGGCAAATTTACGCCGGCGAAAGGGCAGGACTCGTGCGTGAATGGAAGGATGGGAGATGGGCGACATTCCATGTCGGCGATGGATGGTAGTTGGAAACGTACCCCGCGTACCAGCACCGTACCCAGCAGTGTGTCCCAATCCACGGTTTCGCCAGTGGGAACAAGAAATGTCGGAAGCTGGAGGTAGTCGCGCATCGATAGTCCACTTGTTTGGAAGATTATCATAGCTTTTGACGAGACTGATTGCAGAGTCGGAATTCCAACGAACCAGGTCCGATCCATAAGGAAAGCGAGGCGTATAATTACACGAATTAAACATGAAAAGACGAGATAATGCTCGACAATAAAAACAACGAATAACGAATCTAATGCCTTGCTATAAGCAAAAACGGCAGTGCACTCAGCTCTCGTCGGCTCGGAAACGTTTTGCTTGAGGATACTGACCGCCCTGGCCTTGCATGAATGCTGGATTGAAATGACCCTGCATGCCATATCCACCACCGCGTCCGTTACCACCACCGGCCATCATTCCCATACCTATAAACGAATACATCCAGAGGACCTCCGTAAGAAAAACAGCGCAGGACAAAAAGAGACCACTAAAAACTCATACCCATTCCGCCGCGTCCTCCACCACCGCCCATCATCCCACCACCACCACGCGGTCCTTGCGGGATCATCCCCCCACGTCCGCCTCCAACGAACCCAGTGCCCATACCGCCCCCGCCGAATCCGCCCATCGCCATGTTACCCATGGCCATCGCGTTCATCATGCCCATGCCCCCCATACCCATCGGGCCCATGTTTCCCATCATATTCGGCATCCCGCCCCGCATCATTCCACCCCCCATCATGCCTCCCCCGCGCTGCATACCGCCGCCTCCCATCATGCCTCCTCCTCCCATCTGGGGTCCTCCTCCTCCACCACCGCCACCGCCACTACCTCCACCACCTCCACGATAGCCTCCGCCGCCACGACCCATGGTCCCCATCCCGGGCTGCACTGTTGTGCTCTGCTGCCGCTGTTCGCGCGGCGGGGGTTCTATCGGATTAACACTATTGAGCATATAGATTAGCCGTATATATGCATGTGTCTCACCTTTCGGAAGTGTTCGGAAAGGATTTCCTTGGGAGGTTGAGGTAAAAGTGGCGGTTGCCCGTCTGTTTTGAAAGTCGCTGGAGAACCCGCCGCGTCAACGCTACAACCTACAAGGATTTCAAAGGACGCACTTGTTATCGAACCAGGTCTTGAGGGCGTTGGCATTATCGGAACCTCCACATTCTACATATGCGACTCTGGAAACGAGCGTCAGAGCGATGATAACGACACCTTGACTTCGTCTCGACTCACCCCTTGCTCTTCCCGTTCACTTTATGCTCCGAAAATGTGATATCCCGGTGGTCAATAGCAACCCCGACGTTCAGGGCAACCTGGCGCACGTCCTCGTCCGTCGTCCACTGCAAAACGAGCATTGACACCCAATGAGCGGAACGAACGAGCAAAAAGGATAAACAATTGCACGAAAACTAATTGACAGGACAAAACACGGACCCATTGCAAGTCACCGATGTACAATGCATCATATCCCGACATCGACGGGTCTCCGCTTCCACCGCCGCTGTGCCCACCGTTTGCGTGATAGCTCCCGTTCATGACCACGTCCGGTCCGGTCGAATTAGGTCTTGTGTGGCTTCCTTGATTCTGACTGGTAGCAACGTTATTACCTGCGACGGAGTGCACACGTGAGGAGGGTTCGGTCGAGGGGTGCTTTGCTTCTTCGTCTTCGTCTGGTCGGGGACGTTTTTCGCCTGTCGCAGGTTCGACGGGAGTGCTCACGGATTCCACAGGTTCCTCGACTTGCACCTCGTCTTGAAAGTCATCGTCATCCTTGTGTCGCAGTCGGTAGCATAACCCCAATTCCACGCCAAGTCAGCGAAACGGTGGGTGTATGCGCGCAAGGAGACCACCTACCGGGTCCATCTTGCTTGTCACAAAACCGTCATCTTCACCGTAAATGTCAAAAGTGTCCTCAGGCATGACTCAAATCGAGCGAGGGCAAGCAAATACTTGTTTTGCACTAGAAGAAGAGTAGAAGTGACATTGGTTGAGTACCGACGTGCACATGATGATAAACAACAGGCACAACAATGGAGTCGACAGGAGAATAAAGCTCAGCGCATACAGGCAATAAAGCGGGGTAGCCAGTTCTGGATCAGCGACACAGGAAGACGGGAGGGTTCTTACATGATTAGGTACAGATACAATAAAGGTGTCCCTTTTCGTCCGTCCGTTGGTTTATACAATTTGTAGAAGACTCGGTAAGAAGTCCTTTCGGCGAGGGGAGGGGCGGGGCAAGTTCACGATGCAAAAAGACGAGACGTCAGTTCGGTTTCAGACGCTATTGCACGTTGTTTGTCCATGTTTTGTTGTGGTGGCACCAACCAGCGTCGGCCCGTAGACAGATTAACGTCGCATTAATCTACTAGTGCGTACCCGCCCCGTGTCTCGACACCTTTTTGCTAACAGGGCTCTTAGTAACCATCCATATCTGAAATGTCTGCGTCTCCGTTATCTTCTCCAACGCTAGTAGCTGGTGACGCTTCCCCTCCTGCGGGCTGGACAAACGACGAGAAATTCTTGGCCAGGAGCGCCGTGTGGTCTGGTAATCCTACTCCTTGGGATGCCAAACGCTTGCTCAGCGACGCTTATGACCTCAAAGATCCTGAACCTATCTGGGTTCATGACCCTACCAAGTATCCTGATAACGTCTTCGTCTTCCAGGCTACTCCTAGCTCTGGAAAGTTGTCTTATTATGTTTGGGATGGGATCCAGAGCATGGTTTTCTGGCTTGACGTAAAGAGCTTAGATGACATTCGTGATAACTTAAACGAGTTTGGAGGGGACAGCTGCTTTAAGGGATTGCCAATGATAGAACTTTAAGGGCGTGTGCAAACTGCGAAACGAGTGCCGGCTTGGTGAAAGGTTGTTAGTACAGACCGGGGGTTATGAGCAGGCGAGACGGGGACGCGAAGCGTTGCGGGTGGACCAGGCTTCAAGACTGGTCGCAAGAAAGATATCTCTCGGTTGAAAAAGACAAGCAGCTCGGAATGAAACTCCGGCCCGGGAAAGCGCTCGACGGGTACATACAACCAGATATTCATAGCAGATAAGAAGCAACCATACAACGACACGACCTACAAGTGTACAAGGTATAACGTCCACTAGGCACCGATATGTACATAGAAAATACGCTGATCAAGTGGTATTTTGCTACCCAACGCATTCATCGTCTTGTTGAGCGCGAATGCCGCACGGGTGTGATCCAGCCGACCAGATCCATCCAGAATATTCCTGTAAAACGTGGACGTGATCTCCTCCGTATACGCGTCGTCCACCGCCCACATCGATCCAATGACAGACCGAAACCCTGCAAACTGCATCGCCGACGCTAGATGGATCACCTCGTCCGGGCCCTCCTTGTATCCGACCGTAGTGTGACCCGCAGAGAGGTAGGCAAACTGCGCGTGCTCCAACTCACATCCCATAATGCATTCGATCGTAAACGGACCATCGTGGAGGGCGAACGCAGATTCAAACGGGTTTTCCTGGTTGGGGATACCATGGCAAGCAAAGTGAACCCAGTTGCTCTTCCTTAGCTCCTCCAAGACCCTAGAGACATTCGATTCCGAACCTTCAAGACGCGTGCACGTGGCGAGACCTTGCATAGACTCAGCGACGATGTCCAGTTCGTTGCCAACAGAGAGGAGTTTACTCTGGCCATTGGGGGTGGCTTGACCGACAGCGAGAAAGCGATTCTCGTTTATCGATGCCTTCGTCAATACAAGATTCCCCCTAGCACGAATAAGGGCGGTCAGGGTGGGAGTGTAAGACGAGATATACCGACGAGAGAGATTCCGTTGGCCCCCACGATATGGACCGGCAGCGTGCAATGGTAGAAGAGAGAACTCGGCAGTGGGGCACCACCAGATGCGTGAGCCAAGTGGAACTGTCGTCTGCAGGAAGTCTGCAATCGGGGAGACAACCTCATCCCAGAGGTCACGCAGGAAACGACCAAGATCATTCTTCACGTCCATCGTCTTTGCACGCAACGTCAGAGATCGGAGCTCCGATGACATGTCTTGAACACGCTGTTTTGTAATTCGCAGTGGGATATGAATCGGATCTCTGTCGAAGAAAACAACAAGTGCATCGCACGTATACTGGCTAGCGTTCACGATGACCACAGGTCCGCTACTGGCAGCTTGCTGGAGTTCGGAAAAGGAAGAGGGGAGAAGGAATCGGACAAGACCGGGTAATTTGCGAATTTTGGTTATTGCGGATTGTAGATCAACAATAAGACTGCACAGCCTGTTGTACTGATCTGGACCTTGTGAATGAATTGTGTACTGTATTTCTGATGACAGTCGAGTAAATTCGTTTGCAAGAACCTCTCCTTCCTGGCCCGATACAATGACGTCTTGAAGAGGGGAACGGAGACGAGAAATCTGGCTCCAGAATACACCGCGACCTTGCTCCAGCAGCTCAACCGCTTTTTTTGTGCGCTGGTTGCGGAGACAAGCGGAAAGTGCATCGATTGCTAGGGATGAAGCGAGGTCCTTGAAAGTCTGTAGGTGATGGGGTAGAGATGGTAAAGTGGCCAGATGCTGAACGAGTAGTCGAAGAGATGTTTCATATGCGAGCAGCATTGTGGGATGGCAGAAATCCTCAGATACATTGATCCATGCCTTGGCTGCAGAGAGATCAAATGGCGAGATTGTTTGTGAGATATTGGTCAAGTCAGTGTAGAGACTGAAAAGATCCTCTCTGTCTTTCAACTCGCTCGACTCGGTGAACCGAATACGGAGGCAATCTGTAAGTTGATGTAATGTTGATGATCTGTCAGGATGACCGGATGGGCAAAGGTCGAGGGCTTGTCTCCCGAGGATGATGGCCTCATTGAGGTCCGTCATATTTCCAAGCCGCTTGTAACGATAAGAGAGATATAATGCGACATTATCCAACGACGTGCAACGAAGCGGGTGCCCTAACGGGCAAAGGTCGAGGGCTTGTCTGCCGAGGACGATGGCCTCGTCGAGGTCCGTCATATCTGCAAGCCGCTTGTAACGACCGAAGAGATGGATTGCGACATTATTCAACGATGCTGATCGATCCGGGTGTCCTGACGGGCAAAGGTCGAGGGATTGTCTCCCAAGGATGATGGCGTCATTAAGGTCCGTCATATCTCCAAGCCGGTCGTAACGATCGGAGAGACAGAGTGCGAAATTATTCAACGACGTGGAACGAAGCGGGTGCCCTGACGGGCAAAGGTCGAGGGATTGTCTCCCGAGGATGATGGCGTCATTGAGGTCCGTCATATTTTCAAGCCGTTTGTAACGATAAGAGAGATAGAGTGCGACATTATTCAACGACGTGGAACGAAGCGGGTGCCCGTCAGGGCAAAGGTCGAGGGCTTGTCTCCCGAGGATGATGGCCTCATTGAGATCGGTCATATTTCCAAGCCGCTTGTAACAATAAGAGAGATAGAATGCGACATTATCCAACAACGTGGGACGAGCCGGGTGCCCTAACGGGCAAAGGTCGAGGGCTTGTCTTCCGAGGATGATGGCCTCATTGAGGTCCGTTATATCTCCAAACCGGTTGTAACGATTGGAGAGATAGCCTGCGACATTGCTCAACGACGTTGATCGATCCGGGTGCCCTAACGGGCAAAGATCGAGGGTTTGTCTCCCGAGGACGATAGTCTCATTGAGATCCGTCATATCTCCAAGCTGTTCGTAACGATTGTTGAGATAGCTTGCGACATTATTCAACGTCGTTGATCGATCCGGGTGCCCTAACGGGGAAAGATCGAGGGCTTGTCTCCCGAGGATGATGGCCTCATTGAGATCCGTCATATCTCCAAGCTGCTCGTAACGATTGGAGAGATAGAGTGCGACATTGTTTAACGACGTTGAACGATCCGGGTGCCCTGACGGGCAAAGGTCGAGGCATTGTCTGCCGAGGATGATGGCCTCGTTGAGATCTGTTATTTCCCCAAGCAGGTTGTAACGATTGGAGAGACAGAGTGCGACATTGTTCAACGACGTGGAACGGAGCGGATGCCCTTCTGCGCAAAGTTCTACTGCTTCTATGGAGTAGACAAAGGCTTCCTCGTTGTCCGCTATCGTGCCCAGATAGTTGTAACGATGCCGAAGATGAATGGCAAGGTGATTCAGTGAGCTGCATCGCTTGTAGTGACCAGGTGGGCAACGATCCAGTGCTTGGCGATAAAGGACGATTGCCTCGCTTATGTGGTCCGTCTCGCCCCCTAACTCAAACTTCGCAAACGCGGACTCTGCTGCTGAAAGTATCCCATCGACTGACACAGTCGCCTCCCCGATGGAGTCTGTCCCGTCCTGAGCTTTCTCGTGCTGGGTGCAATGAGACAACTGATTTTTGGCTGACACGAATGCCATTTCAGTGCTCAGTTCCCGCAGATAAAAGAAAATAAGAACCTTCAGATTCCATCTTGTCTTACGGGCGGAGGAAAGAACCTACACTGAAGTTTCCCACGCATTGCTGGTGTGAGTTAGGGGCGATATGTCACGTGTTGTACTGTGCCGCGACAACTCACCGACGCGCCAACTTGTCTGCATGAGCTGAATATGTGGCTGATAACAGGACCTTTCGACTCTGCGACTGCAGATGTTACCACCACAAGTGAGTCCATTTGCCGATGCACCCGTCGTTCGCGTTAATTAATGATTTGGTTCTAGAGACGAAGCTACTCAAGACTGGTCGCAAGATATCTCTCGGTCGAAAAGACAAGCAACTCGTCGTGAACAACAAAAAGATATCTCGCGACCACTGCGAGTTCACCGTGGGACCTTGTACAGAGGACAATGTGGTGCGTGCTCGAATCGAGCGTCCGACGCTGCGTAGTAACCGTTCTGTGCTTCCCTAGTCAGACCCGTCCTTTGTGCCGACGCTGGAGATATACAACGCCAAGGAAAAGCCCATCTCGATCGACCGGGACGGTCTTCCCGTCATCGTGAATCCCTCGTCTTCCAACGAACTCAAGTCGGGCGACAAGGTCAACATCGTAGTGGGGATAACTGTCCAGTGCGTGTCTCGTTGAGCTAAGCAACATTCCCCGCCTCTGATGGATAATTGTAGGGTTCAGTGGCAAAGAGTCGCATGCTTTCATCCGCCTGCGCGGTCCATGTCATCCATATCGAACGAGGACTGCGCAGCATTGGGTGCGCGTTCTGCGTCATGTCGGAGCGTTTCGGGGTGCTCATGGTCTCTCTAGGCATTAGTCTGCTGACCTCTCCTAACCAGCATGCGACCCACCATCTCACTCCCAAGTATGAACTCACCATCCCGTTGGTGACATCGTTGCTCTCGGCCGCTCAGCTCGTGAAAGCAGAGTGGCTGCAGGAACTCGTTCGCCTAGGAACCACCTCCGACGACAGTCATCCACTCAAACTAACACCTTTGGAACTGGCTTATACCCCTCCACCGGAAAGCAGATATAGACCCATCTTCTCTCCTTCGCTGACGTCGTCACTCAAGCATTTCAAGCATTGGGAGCCCAACGAGGAGAGACTCCATTTCCTCAAGGGATATAGATTCGTCGTGTTGAGCGACGCGGAGGGACAGACCGACCATGAAACGAGGGATCTGGTCGTTCGTGGCGATGGCCAATACGAATGTTTTCCTCTGACCAACGGGGAGGCAAAGTGGAGGCAGATGTTGGCCAAGGGAAAGAGGAAAGTGGAGGAGGCTGGTTTGAAGGTCGCCATTGTTGCCCGCCAGCACGTCGTGCAGGCTGCCGTCGGTGTAGACAAGTGGCAACAAATGACTGCCGAGGCACAGAGGTAATCGCGTCGTTCCGTATACTCGCGTTGGTATGCTTATTTCCGATTACAGTCTTTCGTTACCGCTCATCAACGTGGAGGCGCTGATGAATGCTGTGATCAATACTGACCTCTCGCTCATCAATGGAGAGTCGTCGATCGAAGGTGGGTTATACCTTGCGCGTCTGATTGGTGTATTGTTGTGACTCCTATGGTAGGTGACGCTCCAGCCGAGAGCGAGTCACCCCTCCCGGACTTTGTTCCGAATACACTTCCGAATGAACCATCATTGCCCCTTGCGCCGGAGAAGGCACCCGCGGAGAGGGATGACGTTCGTCCCAAATCTCCCTCGCCGTCACCCCCGCCCATGATCCTTGGCCTGGCTGTTCCTCCCCCTCCCCCTAAGGTACCAGGATATATATTATCCCTTTGACCTGTCGTAGTATCTGACCTCTTTCAGAATCTTATTCGTCGTACTAAACCCTCGTCGAGGACAGGTCGGGCAGAAGAACCTGTTGCGTCCGACTCCAAGGATGAGACCCAAGCAGAAAACGTCGGGTTCACTCTTCCTCCGGTGGGTCCTGTTCACGTTCACCAGAATCCATTGTAAACGTCATACTATATAGCCCTCTTTGATGACTCGGGCCACGAGGCTGAAACGACGATCGCCTGCTCCATCAGCTCCAGTTGACGAGCTCGTTTTGGAAGTCGAGCAGGGTCAAGAACCGCCATTGAAGAAGTTCAAAGCGCTCTTCGATGCCACAGATCCGGAGAAGATGGTCGTTGACTCGGGTAGTCTCCCGGACACAGCGATGGAGGAGACTCAAGGCGAGAGCCTTACCCAAAGTGACTCTCGGCCACGGCGCTCGCAGATGGCTGCAACACAACGAGTGCTCGAGGTCGTGGCCGAGGAGGAGGAGGAGAGTGTTCCTTCGCAAGCACGGGCCGCCGCACCTGCCTTGCCTCGTCCTAGTCGAAAGTCTCCGTCGTTGCCAGAAGCCCATGGGCCACACGCAGATGCTACGCAGGATAGAGTACCACGATCAAAGCAAACAAAGTCTAAACCGACACAGAATGATCAAATGGACACTGATCAGGCATTCCTAACGGCCCTTGCATCGAGAAAAGGGAGGAAGAAGACGGGCGAGGACGGGTTCGATCGAGAATTCGACAAGCTTCGCATCACGAAACCGGACATCCGACGTGAGGAAGAAGAAAAGTCTTGGGAACTGCTCGGCGACTTTGACATGGACACGCGGAGCATGCGAGGGAACTTTATGGTGGTGATGGAGTTGGAGGTCTTTCGCCGGGATCCTGACCATCGGAACGTGACGCGCAGCTATGATGGTCTAAAGGATTACAAGAAATTTAAAAAGGTCTGCATCCGTTGGTTGTTTGGCGTGGTCGTCTCGTGAACGTTGTTTTGTTGTTGTAGACATCCAACCCTTTGGCGCGTGCTCCGATCGAGCTAGTGGGTACGGCAGAGCATGATTATGGAGTGGGCACAGGTACGTTTTTGGGAGGCTTTTTCTCGATCCGACGTTTTCGTTTTATCGTACGACAGGTTACTGGAAGGACAACGGTACCTTTGATAACTGCGGGACTCAAGGTCCTACCCAAACAGCAGGAGGGACCCAGAAACTGCGCGCTCCGACCGTTTTGGAATCGGATGGTGCTGACAGCGACGTGCCGGTAGCGAAAGCGACTAAGAAAAAGACGACGACTCGGAAAGCCCCGCAGACCAAGGCCAACGCAGAAGCCAAGAGGCTCTTCTTTGATTCAGACGAGGAAGCGATTGGGGACTCTGAAGAAAACGCAGGGAGAGCGGGCCGCACTGAAAAAATCGACTCGGCACCCAAGACGAATAAACGGCGTCGTATTATTGCAGACGATGACTCGGACGATGGCGTAGCCTTCAAAGGGTTTGGCAAGAAGAAACGAGTACGGTAACGATGATGGACCGATTTACTATAGCATGAATATTCTACGTTCCTTGTATGATTTACGCCTATGGAGTCCTGGTAGCTAATTCATCGTGGATGGAAAAACCCAATAAACGTTGCGTTTTCGCGGCGACACGACCCCCGGTTTGGCTGGCAAAGTGTGAGCGTCGTCGAACGTGTGGGATGCGAGAAACAACAAGCGTACCGTTGTTCTTGACAAACAAAGCTTTCAGGAGCCCCTTCCCAATCGTCAAGGACGTTTTCGGTCGTGTTGCCCTGCGGACCGTTCTCGTCTGGCGCACCAAAAAGGTCCAACGCTAATCGAGCATGGCTTACGCCCGCGTAGGTCGTCACGCATCGCGGATTGATGAGGATGCGAGCTGGGGTATATGCCGAGTTTGGTACGGAAAATGTACTAGCCGGAAGATCGTCGAAGGAAAGCTCCGAGTCTTCTGGCATGGCGTCAAAGTCCGATCCTGCGTTGGCGTCGGGATCTACGGGGGGTTCGGGAATCTGCCGGCGATGACGTATCTTCTCGTGGTGGGGTGATTCCGCTCGGAAAGCGGCGGCGTCGGATCCTTCGTCGTCCTGCACGCGCTCTCTTGCTTTGCTGACCCAGAGGTCCCTACAGAACCATGCCTGACTGCTATCGAGACAGGGTGCGTCCGTGGAGCGCTGAGATGGGGTATCGGAGGACGAGGAGTTGTGAAAGTCGTGGCCGAAGCGGTACGTCAGGCCCTTGTAGTAGGATTGAGCAGGGTCGACGATGTGCGTGCCGGCCTCGCAGCAAAAGACTTGGAAGGGGAGGTGTCGGCTGTATCGGGCAGCTCCGTTCTTGTCCCGAGGAGGCACTGAGTCGGGTTTGGCCGAAGACTTGGATTGACGGAATTGGTCGCCGTGGATGTCTCGAGTGCGCCACCTAAATAAAAATGCGGAGTCAGGTCGGCGGAATCACGGGGACGTGTTTTTTGGGAGTCCTTGCCTGTCAGAGAAGATGAACTGCCCACCCGACTCTGCCCAGTCCATCCCGCAAACCATGGCGACTTCGTTCGCGATGCTGACTCTCAGCGTTTCGAGGATGTCGTTGGGGCAGGTGAACCCTTTGAGCCAGATGACGCGGAAAAAGGATATTTGACGCCTTTCGCGTAGCTCTAGCAGCGGTTCCAACGCGAGGTTTCGCATGTAGGCCTCCTCCGCAGGGTAGTACGCGACTGCGGGGTCGTGCGTCATGGATGGAACGCGACGTATCCTAAAAGGGACGCCGAGAAGGGTCAACACGGCTTCACAGAGGTCGGTGAGGGTGGGCGTCGAATCCGTGGAGCCGTAATCGAGCATGGAGACGAACAGGTTGGAGGTGCCGAGGCGTTTTGCTAGTTGGACTATGACGGCGAGTTGGTCGACGAGGAAGTGGTCTGCAGAGTGCATAGCCAAGGCGATGTAGTAGAGTCTGTCGTCTTTGGCGAGGTCGTCGTAGGTGTCTTCGTCGACGTTTTTGTTTTGTCCGAACGGGCGAATCAAGGTGGGGCAGGAAGCGGCGACCCAACCGTTGAGAGAGAGCAGCCCTTCCACCGCGCTGAGGACGCTCTGCGTGTCTACGTGGCTAGTCTCCTTCGAGGTGATGCTAAAAAGCGGCGTCGGTCGTCGAACACTTTAAAGAAAAAAGAGAGAACTGACAATGGCACCTGAAATTGCTCCCAAAAGTTGTTGGCACCAGCAGATATGAGGTCGTCGAGTATGTCGGGTCTGGCATCTCTGCCCATCCTCCGTTGTAGAGATTTATATTTCTGAGCATTGAGGATTGTCCTCAGTCCAGTGACCCGCTCGATCACGTTGTATCCCTGGTACTCGGAGATGGAAGACGGAGTGTTCTTGGACGAGGAGAACACATAGAAGAAGCCAGCTAGCAATAGAACGAGTGCGGAGAGTCTTGTCAAAATATTTCTTCTGAGGGTGATGGCCATGTTGGTCACCCCTTTGACTCCGCCGCGTCACTTTTCTATTAAACACCACGATGATGGTCACCGCAACGACCACCGATGCAGTCCCGATCGAGACCGCCCACGAGGACATGATCGTATGTACAAATACCTACTAGTTCTTCTTCACGTCGCCCATTCTCTCTCCAGCACGACGCGCAGCTCGACTACTACGGCAAACGACTGGCCACGTGTTCCTCCGACCGTACCGTCAAGGTCTTCAACGTCGTCGACGGAGAGCCATCCAAGTCAGGTGGTCAGACCCTCAAGGGGTGCGTGTCTCCAACGATCTCCTGTTTTCCGAGACTGACTTTCGTAGGCACACCGGCCCCGTCTGGCAAGTCGCGTGGGCTCACCCCAAGTTCGGCAACATACTTGCATCGTGTTCGTACGACGGTCAGGTTCTCATCTGGAGAGAACAGACCCAAGGGCCTTCTGCGGGATCCTGGACCAAAATCAAAGAGCACTCGTTGCACTCCGCGTCAGGTGCTTTGCTCTGCCCGTGCACGCGCGCTCGATCTGACCCTTTACAGTCAACTCCATCTCTTGGGCCCCTCACGAGCTAGGCGCTATCCTTGCATGCGCGTCTTCCGATGGAAAATTATCTGTGTTGACATTCAAAGGTTCAGTCCAACTCGCGATGCAATGACTCTTTTTTTCACTCTCTTTACAGATGACGGACAGTGGGTCGCCGATATCTTTAATGGCCACGCCATCGGGTGCAATGCTGTCTCCTGGGCACCTGCCACCCATCCTGGCTCGCTCATCCATCCGCATCAACCCGGAGCCCCAGCCCCTCCGGCGCCTTTCAAACGTTTCGCCAGCGCCGGCTGCGACAACCTCGTCAAGCTATGGTCATTCCGAGATGACACTCAGACATGGGTCGAGGAGGAGACACTCGAAGGGCACGGAGACTGGGTTCGCGATGTTGCATGGGCGCCGAATATCGGTTTGCCGAGGAGTTATATAGCTACGGCATCTCAGGTACGTGCTGCACTGAATATGCAGGTCCATTGAGTGTGATTTTGATGGCCCGTAGGACAAGTCTGTTCTCATCTGGACAAAAGACACGCCCGCCGCACCATGGGTCAAAACGCCCCTCGACCCGTCGCTTACTACTTCTCAGAACGCGCCGACAACGCCGGGAAAGTTCCCCGACGTCGTGTGGCGTGTGTCGTGGAGTCTCGCGGGAAACATACTTGCGGTGAGCTGTGGGGACGGAAAGGTCACACTTTGGAAGGAAAACCTCAAGGGCTCTTGGGAGTGTGTGAGTGATGTGAATAGTTGACGTGATTTTAGATGTTGTATACTTTGCTGGGCAATCGATCATGCACGTCTCTGATATTACTCTAGTCTTTCCTCAGTGCAGGGACCGAGCGGTCCAAATATTTTGATTGATGCACGATGGATACAGTGGGAAATAAGATAGAATCGAGCAAGGGAGATCAATCGAACAGCCCAAAGCCCTGTTCGCAGACAACGCTCGGTTAGTCGTGGAATGGGGGGGAACGCTGAGTACACACCATGTCGTCGTCTGATTCCTCCTTTTCCTCCTTCTTCTCTTCTTCCTTTGCTTCTTCTGCAGCGGCTGCGGGGGCACCGCCGCCAGATACAGCAGCCGGGACACCCACTGCGGGTGCACCTCCGCCTGAGCCGACGTTCAGTAGTAGTTCCTTGACGTTCTTTCCTTCCAAGGCTTTGGCGAGGAGCGTCGCCCATATGGGCTCAACATCGACGTTCGCTGCGTTCGTGAGTGCGATGATTTTATCGGACTACGATAACGATTTAGCAACTGTTTGTGCGCATCGCACGCGCGGGGTACGTACTGTAATTTCGATGCCGTCGTCGGCAAGGACGAGGGCGGCGTAGGTTGCTGCGAGTTCTACGGTGGCCTGGAAGGAGCGGTGTCAGTCATATCGACGGTGTGCTTTTGGGTACATCCCGAGACCGGTCCATCCATCCAGCCCCGACGAGCGCGATCATCGCCACGGGATGCAGCGTGAACGGATGGAAGACGGCCCAGGAGTACCGCGGAACAAATGAGCTAACCATCAGTTCGACTCGGTGTGAGGGGAAGACGGGGACGGTGGTGTGGGGAGTGTACGTCGTAGGGATGCTGAACTGGACGACTATAGTTTTTCCCACGAGTATTACACAGCCACACATTCATAGACTCCGTAGCACTACAGTAAGTAGTAGTAGTCACTACAGTTGGAAGTTACCGTCGGCAGTCAGGGTAGCGGTAGTCCCCTGACGAGGACTTTCGGCAGGTTCGAAACCGCATACCCATCCCGCCCCCTTGCTCGTTCTACTTTCAATGCCTATGCCGTCTCGGATGTTTCGGACGATGCTCCCGACATTGCCACCGAACCTACCGGAAGCGGATGTCGGAAGTAGATGTGAATCGATCGACGCGTGTGGCACTTGTTTCTTCCTCCCTCACCCTCACGTTCAACAAATTATTCGACACTACATACGCTCAGGCTTAGAATCCAAACATGGCCTCGAACTCGAACTCAGAGACAATCCAGGCTGGCGGTTTTGAAGACATCCGAGAGAAATTTGGCCGCTTCAGGATCCTTATCATTGGGCGGGCGAACGCTGGCAAGACGACCATTCTCCGCGCGATCTGTGACACTAGCGAAAACCCGGAGGTCTTTGATGGATACGGTAACAAGGTGCGTGCTTGTTTTCATACGTCGGACTGGCCTACTGAACAGTGCGACCAGATTGATCTGACCCAGGTCAAGGGAACCAGGGGGGTGAGTATCACGACATACTGGACTCAGACTCGACGCGCATGTTTACAAATGCACGCTAGCGCGGGGAACACGACATCGAGAATGAGTTGATTTTCGGGAGCAATGACAAATTCGTCTTCCATGACTCGCGGGGCTTCGAGGCTGGTTCCGTACATGAATTCCAACAACTCAAGGATTTCATTGCTGATCGTGCAAACACGACGTTTCTCAAGAAACGGATTCATGCCATCTGGTAATAGCTCGACTGTGCGGGAAGTAGTAACCATTGACTAGTTGTCACTGCATTCCAATGGATAAATTGGGTCGGGCGATCCAACGCTCCGAGGAAATGTTTTTCAATGAGTGTGATACGAAAAATGGTGGGCTCATTTTTGACAAGATTTTGACAAGCTCACATCTTGCCAGTGCCTGTTGTTGTGCTATTCACCAAGTTTGATGCATTGTTGCCTGTTGCCCTGGGCAAACTATCCGGTGATGCTCGAAGGCTGCCAATACAGAAGAGGATAGAAAAGGCACATGAGCTCATGGATGGGATTTTCAACAATGCTGATGTATGGGGTCGTCTCTCTAAACTGAACTATGCACCAAAATATAGTGTTCGGATTGGAGGTATGTTTCTCTTTTTCAATACAATGATTTAGCTCACGGAATTTGCATGCACAAGGGATGCATAACTCAAATGAGGGATGCAACATGTTGCTGGAAAAGACAGCAGGAGCTCTGAATGAGGCTTTGCAAATGCTATTTGTTACTGCCCAAGAAACAAATATAGCATTGTGTCTTAGATATGCAGTTCAAGAGTGAGTACAAAAATTAAGTATTCTTCAAAGACTAATTGTATGGTTGTACAAAGTGTCATACCTGACATTAACAAGCTGCATCAATCTGCACTTCCCATACACAGCTTGGATATTATAAGTACCAAAATTCTGGCAAGATGGTTTCCACACTTTTGGGTAAGATGAGGCTTTCACATGAATTAGCTCATACATGAAATGTGAATATCTGCTAATTATTTGTATTGCACTGATGGAACTATAGGAAGTGAGTTATCATTCATATAAATGTATGAAAATTGCCTTAACCATCATGTCATCCTATTATGGAAATGACAGTTTGTGAGTTGTGCATTGTGGAATATGCCACAGAATGGTGATGCTAATGATGCCATGCCCATTCATTCTGTTCTGCAAATGACAGGATGTGAGTTGTGCATTGTGGAATGTGCCAAAGAGTGCTGATGATGCCATGTCCATTCATTCTGCTCTGGAAATGACAGTTTGTGAGTTGTGTATTGTGGAATGTGCCAGAGAATGGTGATGCTGATGATGCCATGCCCATTCATTCTGCTCTGGAAATGACAGGATGTAAGTTATGCATCATGGAATATGCCAGAGAGTGGTGATGCTGATGATGCCATATCCATTCATTCTGCTATGGAAATGACAGGAAGTAAGTTGTGCATTGTGGAATGTGCCAGAGAGTGGTGATGCTGATGATGCCATGCCCATTCATTCTGCTCTGGAAATAACAGTTTGTGAGTTGTACATTGTGGAATGTGCCAGAGAATGGTAATGCTGATGATGCCATGTCCATTCATTCTGCTCTGGAAATGCCAGAGAGTGAGTTGTGCATCATGGAATATGCCAGAGAGTGGTGATGTTGATGATGCCATGTCCATTCATTCTGCTCTGGAAATGACAGTTTGTGAGTTGTGCATTGTAGAATGTGCCAGAGAATAGTGATGCTGATGATGCCATGTCCATTCATTCTGCTCTGGAAATAACAGCAAGTGAGTTGTGCATTGTGGAATGTACCAGAGAGTGGTGATGCTGATGATGCTCCATTCATTCTGCTCTGGGAATGACAGAGAGTGAGTTGTGCATTATGGAATGTGCCAGAGAGTAGTGATGCTGATGATGCCATGTCCATTCATTCTGCTCTGGGAATGACAGAGAGTGAGTTGGGCATGTGGAATATGCCAGAGACTCGCAGAGAGTGGTGATGCTGATGATGCCATGTCCATTCATTCTGCTTTGGAAATGACAGTGGGTGAGTTGTGCAATGTGGGATGTGCCAGAGAGTAGTGATGCTGATGATAATGTCTATTCATTCTGCTCTGGAAATGACAGCAAGTGAGTTGTGCATTGTGGAATGTGCCAGAGAGTGGTGATGCTGATGATGCCATGTCCATTCATTCTACTCTGGGAATGACAGCAAGTGAGTTGTGCATTGTGAAATGTGCCAGAGAGTGGTAATGCTGATGATGCCATGTCCATTCATTTTGCTCTGGGAATGACAGAGAGTGAGTTGGGCATGTGGAATATGCCAGAGACTCGCAGAGAGTGGTGATGCTGATGATGCCATGTCCATTCATTTGCTCTGGAAATGACAGCAAGTGAGTTGTGCATTGTGAAATGTACCAGAGAGTGGTGATGCTAATGATGCCATGTCCATTCATTCTGCTCTGGAAATGACAGTGGGTGAGTTGTGCATTGTGGAATGTGCCAGAAAATGGTGATACTGATGATGCCATGTCCATTCATTCTGCTCTGGAAATGACAGGATGTGAGTTGTGCATTGTGGAATATGCCAGAGAGTGGTGATGTTGATGATGCTATATCCATTTATTCTGCTCTGGAAATGACAGCAAGTGAGTTGTGCATTGTGGAATGTACCAGAGAGTGGTGATGATGCCATGTCCATTTATTCTGCTCTGGAAATGACAGCAAGTGAGTTGTGCATTGTGGAATGTACCAGAGAGTGGTGATGATGCCACGTCCATTCATTCTTCTCTGGAAATGACAGTGGGTGAGTTGTGCATTGTGAAATGTACCAGAGAGTGGTGATGATGCCATATCCATTCATTCTGCTCTGGAAATGACAGCAAGTGAGTTGTGCATTGTGAAATATACCAGAGAGTGGTGATGCTGATGATACTGTGTCCATTTTTTTTCCTCTGGAAATGACAGAACGTGAGTTGTGCATTGTAGAATGTGCTATGAAGGGCAATACTGAGCATATGCTATTCATTCATGCCTTGATTCTCTTATTGATAGTTTGTGAGTTTTCCATCCTTAAAGCATTTTAAATATAGTAATCATAATATCATCATTTGTTCTATTTCCACACAATAGTCAGTATGTTATAGATCAATTGATACTTTCTCACCTGATGATTGATCATTTTTCATTTACAGAAGGTATATTATATTGTTTTATATTATCAATTTATCATCATCATTTATATACATTTCATCTCACATTTATTATGATTGCAGCTGGTGAGCTTTCTATTATTATCAAATAACAGATTCAAAATATTAAGCTTGTTCATTTTATTTATTACAGACTGTAAGTTGTATTTTACTGTGATTGTAATAATAGCATACCCATACTAACTATTCATTTCTGAGAGCTATAGGAGGTATATCTATATCATGCAATATAGTGAAGCATCCTTATACTCATGATAAATATTTTGATTTCCTTACAGATAGTATGTAGTACATTATTGATTTTTATTTTACTCTTTTTTGTTGACTTTTCACTTATTAATTTCCAGGCTGTAAGTTGTTGCATGATATTTTTGGCTGCATACTGATCTTGTATACAATGAATTCAAAACATTATGTTACAGGATGTCAGTTATTCATTACTAGTAATCATCTATTAATATTAACATTATTTTACATCAATATTAGACTGTAAGCATTGGTTATACAAATTAATGATTATACACATTTAATTTTGATTCCATCTGTTTTGTTACTTTACAGACAGTGAATTTGTTTTCATAATGTCCTGGTTTGATTTGGACTCAATTTGTTCTTATCAGATTCTTCACAATGACACAGTATGTGAATTGATTGCATTTATTTTTGGTCATAACATTTTATTATAGCCCAATAATTTGTCACTCAGTGATTCATTCATTCTGAAGCCTAACAGTATTGTGGATTTCTCATCAATTTCATCTTGTATCACAATCCAATTGAAAATTATAGACAAATATGGGTACATGGAAGCAAATTCTTCTAACCATTATTGGTATATATTTCCTTTCTAATTATATTTTGAAATGAATAAAACGAAATGAATAATTTAATTGCTTGGTAGATACACTCCTCATCCTGGAGCATTCTTTCCATCTTTTCCAGCAAAAGGATTCTCAACCAGTTCTGTCTGCTGTTCAAAAGTACAAGGAATCAGACATACCCAAGAAGGTGAAATTAGCTATGAAGGGGATTTTTGATCAGTACGGCAAAGCATCTGAAGAAGAGAATGTAGAGATGATTTTGGATGTCATTCTTCAGAATCGGATGAGTGTGTTAAGCATGTCTTTCATTTTTCATTCAATAACCTTGTATTCTTAGGAATTGAATGAACTCTCTTTATGCCACATGGAAGGAGTCAGTGACTCAGAACTTCAAGTTGTTTGAAGAATAAAAGTAGATGCAAACAGCAAAGAAAAATAGCTAAACAGCAAAGAATCTATAGAAATGTACTCAGCCATGTTGCATCCATTCATGTTAGTTCATGAATGACAAATTTGAGAGGAAATGTGGGGCAAAAACATTGCTGGCTTCATAACTTGAGGTAGTCCATGTTCCAATTTTGAGCATACACTGTAGCAGAGATATTATTACTATTTCTGGGATTTGGAAACCAGAAGCCACCAACAAAAGTACTGACAACACTGTCAAACTCTGAAACCTGAATTCACAAGTACAACTCTAACCAATCAACAGAGGTAAAATATTTCTAGTACCTTGTAGTAGGGTACAACCTTGATGGATACAGTGATACCATGATATGTTTTGGAAGAGATGAAGATGGGTCATGGGGGCTAAGTAAATAAGCACAAGGAAAAGGAAAAGGCAACAAACAAACAAACAAACAAACATGGACATGACTATGAAAAGAAGAGAAAAGAAATCCTGACCCCCACCAAAAATCACTCGGGCACTCATTCTGGAACCGCCGCAGTCTCCACACCTTTTCTTAGAAACCATCACCGTCTGCGTCCCTCCTGCTTTCGGACAGGGGCAGGGCCAGTGTTGGCACCGGGCAACCCAGGCTTCCACTCCATGTCTCAGCCATAGGTTGATGCCATGCGCCACCTCCGATCCTCGGTGGATCCCGCATACATTGCAGTCGTACTGATAACGACGGCACCGGACTCTGCAAACGTGGAGGTGCGAAGCCGCCCGTCATCGTGGCAGTCGTGGGTGTGGAAGCATCACCGGCAGTACGCATCCGCCACCCCCCCTTGGTACGCAGAACCGCAGGACCTATCTTGGCAGAGTGCGCACGCATCTTTGAATGTTCCTCCGCCTCTTGCTTCCGCTGTGTCTTCTTGCGCACTTCTTCAAGTGCAGAAACTCGCTCGATCTGACGCTGTCAACGCTGCTCCACCAACCGTTCCTCATCTTGCCATTTTTTCGCTGCCTCGGCCTCTTCTACCGCACGATATTCTGTAATACGGGTCAGTCCCACTGCTACACACACTGTCATCAACCAAGAAACACTCACCCCGCCTTGACTCTCTCCCACTCCTTCGTTCTCTCGGCCTCCTGCTCTTCCTCCCGCTTCCTCCTTTCCTCCTTCATCTGATCCGCATGCGAAGCCCTCCTCCTCTCTTTCTCCTCACCCATCTTCTTCTCCGCCACCCGGGCCGCCCGTTTTCTCTCATATTCCTGCTTGCGCGCAGCCAACAGCATCCCCTGGTGCGCTCTATAATCGCCCTGGCAGCATTCGGTTCAACCGCTTCTCGCGCCTCCAGGCAGGCTGTTCTCTACTCGTGCTTTTGCAGTGTGCCAAAGTCTCGCGGCTGGTATAGTCTTGCACGAGCAGCGGGCGCTCTTCTCTGCGGTACGCCCGCTTGATATGGTCGATCCGGTGTGCCTCTTCTGTCCCAATCGACTCAATCTCCCGTCTCACGTGTGGTCTCCAAATTCTTTTTCGCGTCTTCCTTTTCTTTTTGCACCTCGATCAGCTTCTTGGCGCGCGTGAGCTCCGCGGGGCACTCCTCTTTTTATTTTTGTATGCTCAGCTCCAAGAGGAGCTCCCTGCAGCGTGCGACGAGTGCTTTGCGCAGAGAGAGTGCGCTGTTCGGCGGACTGGGCGGACTGGCACGCAGCTTCTTCATCGGGGTCGCACAGCGTTGTGGAGCGCCGTTGCAAGGGTGCTCAAGCGGGTACAGTACGCAGGAGCTCGGCCGAGGACAGCTGGACAGTAGTGTTGTCGTAAGGCGAGGGACTGCTCGGACCAAAGACGGCGGATCTGTCAGAGTGGGAAAAAGGCTTGTCCATAAAGGAGATAGGGCTCTGTGGCACGGTCTACACGGATGCGGGGTTCGCCACGACGTGCGCAGCCTATTCGACGACTTGTTTAGGGGTCATCGAGGGCTTGACGAGGTCAAGGAGGGTGCTTACTCTGACGGTGCTGTAGACTTGGGAGAGTTGAGAGAGGAGGCGGGAGAGGAGGGGGATGTAGCCAGCATAGTATGGAGAGTTGCTAGCACAGAGTGAGGAAAGGATGAGCGCTGTGGATGCGCAGAGAGTGAGGGGGTCGAACGAATCTTCGAGAAGGCCGTAGAGTGGCTGGGGAGAGGCGGAGGACATCCATCTCTCGAAAGTTCCCGACTGGGACTGCAAGTGCGCTCCTGTGAGAATCTACTGCAGATGGAGGTGACGACGCCGATAGGTTGATGGCGTGGGCCTGGTGGGCATACTTGGCTAGACTGGTGAGTGAGATATCATAAGTGATTCACAGCCACACACACTCCCATAAAACGCCCGAACGGTGGTGTGCCAAGGAGGCAAAACGGCTCGAAAAGGAGGCCAAACTCGCTGCAAAGCTCAAGCAGACCGCCGCGTCCACCCCGGGCGAGACAAAGGCAGAGGAGCCCGCCTTCGTGGACACGACGCCCAAGGGAGAGTCTGGGAGACAAGAAAGGTCTGTCGCTCTCACCTCGCCGCTCGCGCGCTCACGCACCCCAGAGTCCAGACATGTCCCAGCCGATGGAAGCGGGGTACAACCCACAGGCCGTCAAGGCTGCGTGGTACGATTGGTGGGAATCCGAGGGTTTCTTCAAGCCCCAGGTCGCCGCGGGCCCATGGGCTTCGTCATCCCCGCGCCCAACGCCACCGGAAGCTGCCACATCGGTCAAGCGCTCACTGTCACCTTCAGGACTGGTTAACGCGCTAGTAAGTCCCTACTTTCCTTTACTCCGGTGTCGTGCTCAACAACCTAGCCCACTAAGATCCACTAATGGTGAGACTCTCGTCGAGCAGTGGATTCTCCACAAGCTCATTGCTGCCGGCGAGACCAACAAACACCTCGGAATTTCATGGCTGCCACTAGTGTATAACTTTTGGCCGTACGAACTGTGTGCGATGCGCACTTGTCGTTCATCGTTACTGCAGGAGGCAATGAAACCCATGACAGACCCGTCTGCCGATCCCAAGGTGCGCACGTCGATACAGCAGGCGCTACACACCTGCCTTGATTACGGCCTTCGGCTCCTCCATCCATTCATGCCGCTCGTCACCGAGGAACTGCGCCTGCCTAGGCGATCGACAGATCTGGCTTCCATCATGATATCCCGATACCCCACTTTTGTGAGGCGTTTCGTTTTACTTGCTGAACGTGGTACCGATCTCACCACCGGATTCGTTGACAGGACACATGATTCCAGTTTGCAGACGCAGAAGAAATGTTTGATCTCGTTTTCGCTACCGTACGGATGGGACGTTCGCTAACGGCGTCGTACAACTTGCAGTCAAACATACAACGTGCGTCGATGCTCGCAGCGTGATTGTTGGCGGCTCACGATGTTTTTTTGTCTATAGTATGTCCAAGTCCAGACCCCCGAGGAGAAGGCGTTGTTTGAGTCACAAGCGCCTACGACCAGCGCTCTAACCAAGGGATGCACGAAAGAGTCGGACTGCGGTGCAGTGAGGCACGAGTGAAGCCACAGTGCAAGGTCTTCGGACAAGCGACACAAGCGAGAGGCACCGCTTCGGCGCTTCCTCTCTCGCCTCCACCACATCGCTCATCCGCCTTGCAGCGCTCGTCCGAGCCCGTTTCAGCACACCCACCCACCACACCCTGCCTCCATTTCCCATTCCGGCTCCTCGCAGCTCACCCCCTGGGGTCCGGAGCGCGCGATCCCGACTTTCCGGTACACGCACTTGCGAGGTGTTCCCACCCACCCTCGCAGCTCACCATACCCGGCAACTCGGGCTCCCGTCCTGGGCCGGAGAGCGCTTTGCGCTTCGCCCGACCACTCTCTCAGCCCGCCCACTCTCAGCCTACTGCCACCCTCTCCTCGTAGCACACGGAGCGACATCCAAAGATGGTGTTTTGCCCAGTGATTAGCGCTTACAAGCCGGACCAGCCTCGCTGTATCACCGCCCAATTCGGTGCCCCTCCACTAACCGAAGGAAAAGACGAAGTTCCCCTTCATCCCTGCCGAAACCTGATCAGTGATCCACGTCGTGCTCTACATCCTGTGCTGTAGCAGCCGCCGCCCGTTACTGAGCTCGCCAGCACCCACACTGACAACCAGATGCCCTTTGGCCGCGGGCTCGCCGGCTCCTCCGGTACGACAGTCATCGCAGGCGTCCTCCTCGGAAACGCGCTCGGACAGTTGGTGAATGTAGAGTAGAGACGCAACGACCCACATTTCTCGGAGAGTACACACAGTGTGGTCTGGGCCAGGTTCGGGCTTGTGCCCTGGGTGACATCTTGGTCCAAGCACGACGATCGATCGGACAATCTGCGCGGTGGCCGCATACTCACCCAAGGTCGCTAGGGAAATGGGGGTGTACTGTTATCCCCACTGGCAGGCGCCGCAGATGCAAGCTGCTGTAATAATGAAATTTAATAGTTGTAACCTGGCAAATAAAATCTGTATAGAAACAGTCAAGAGAGAGCTTGGACATACGTGAGAACATCCGTTCTTTCTTTGTGTCCATGTCATGATGCCGCCGGGCCCAGTGGACGTGGCTCGCTTGGACGCAGGTCAACCCGAAAGAAAGTGCGCACGTCTTCAAAGGTCAGGTCCTTCCAAATTCGTGGTCCCGCCTAAGCCGCGCTTTACTTATCTATTGTGTTGTGCTCCAGATGGTCAATTGTTATATCCATTGTTGTCCAAATCGGTCTTTTTCGAGAAGGTCATTATACCACACTGCCATGGTATAAGAACGGCTCAGGGATGCCGCACTTCCTCATTATCTTCGTCGCCCTGCTTTCTCCCTTTTGCTCGCCTTGCTAGTTTCCGAGGCACTTCAAGTACTCTCCTTTCGACCCGACAAAGTTTCTCCGCGTCCGGCTACGCATCTTTAGACATTATGAGGTTCATCACGGTCTTTGCACTTTTCCTTTCATCTCTGGCCTTGGCCCGTCCCAGCCTCAGACAACGCCAGGCAAGTAATCACCAGCTACAGAACGGCATGGACGCCATCAAGTTGAAGTAAGTCCCGTCATATTTCGCGGTCTTCCCAAATCATCTTATCATCGACAATTACAGCAATCAGTTCATGTCCTTGTCCGAAGCGTCGCCCTGTACCTCTGGCAGCGCTTGCATTAATGGTCAATTTGCTCGATGCGTCGATGGATCATACGTACTGTCGGCCTGCAGTCCTGGATTGACGTGAGTTTTGTTAGTACGTCTCGTGACAGGGAAATGACTGTCGATCATTAGGTGTGCAGCATTGCCATCGGTCAACTCGGCTGGAACGAGTATCGCTTGCACAACGCATGCCGATCTGGTTAAACGCATTGCTGCCACTGGAGCAACCAACGGTACCACTCCTGCTAACGGAACTGATACACCTAATCCTACCTCGACCTCCATCCCATGTCCGATGCCCACGTCTGGTTACAATTCTACCAACTCGAGCGATCCTCAGACTTCCCTCACCCTCCTATCTTCTGTGATTGCCGCAAACTTTTCGCAAAACGGTCTGAACATGAGCACGACAGAGACTGGCCAAGTTGCTTCACTTATCTCCACCAATAACTTCATCAACTGGTGTGCAACGCTCCCGAACCTGCCAAACACCAATGGACAGCAGCTCAACAATGGCTCTTGCAACTCTGCCCCGATGGGAGCAATCCCTGCCTCGTCCAACATGCCAAGCAGCAAGTTTGTTACACCCGTCAACCTTGCTGTTGTCCCACCAAATACCACGTTCCAAATAACACTAGGTGTCAGGAACCTTGCGACGGGCTACTCTGTCAATTCAGCCACAAACTACCTCGCAGCGCCCCAACAACTCGATCCGACGACTGGTTTCATCCAGGGTCACGCACACGTTGTCATCGAGGCGCTCGAAGCGCTCAATCAGACCACTCCCACAGACCCAACCAAGTTTGCATTCTTTGTGGTGCTCAGCAATAAAGCTGATGCCAATGGCTACCTCTATGCCAACGTCACTGGAGGCCTTCCCGAGGGCGCGTACAGGATGACCGCCATGAACAACGCCATGAACCATCAACTCTTGGTGTTGCCGATCGCAGAGCGTGGTGCTTCGGATGACACGATATATGTGAGTCTGAGTTTGGGGCGTCCGTTGCGAGACAGCCTGACATGCCTCGTTTGCTAGTTCACGGTTGCAGGGCAGAGTACCAACTCCACGACCGGAATGTTGCCACCTTCCGGGCCCATTTCCCCGTCTCCCGTCTCTCCTGTCAGTCCTATGCCCACGCCAACTGGAGACACAGGGAACAGTACTGATCCATGTGACGAGTACTATTGACGTTGCTGAACATTTTCTTTGAATTCATTGGGATCATTTTTGTTAGAACGTGATTGTATCTAGATTATACTGTTTACTTACAGTAATGATTGTAGCAGTAACAAGGAAATACTGTGTGTTTAGGACTGCTTGTGACTGATTGCTACAACATTGTTATACGTTGATCAGCTCGGCTGCCATGTCCTGCACGAGGAGCACCGTCATCATCAAAGTCCCCGCGACTTCTGCCAACATCGGGCCAGGATTTGATGTAGTCGGACTCTCTCTCTCCTTTTATCTCACTCTCACCGTCCGTTTCGGCGCGCCATCCACCGACCTCGTCAAGATCACCTACTCCGGCGAGGGAGCAGATGAAGTCCCGCTCGATCCCTACCGCAACCTGATGACGCGCGTCGCGCTCTACGTCTTGCGCTGCAACGGCCACCGCTCATTCCCCTCAGAGCTCGCCAGCATCCACGCCGACAACCAGATACCCTTTGGCCGCGGGCTCGGCTCATCCGGCGCGGCAGTCATCGCAGGCGTCCTCCTCGGGAACGCGCTCGGGCAGCTCGACCTCTCCCGCGAGCGCATGCTCGACTATGCGCTCATGGTCGAGCGTCACCCGGACAACGTCACCGCCGCACTCGTCGGCGGCTTCGTCGGGTCGTACCTCCGCGAGCTCGACCCCGTCGCGACTGAGGCTGCACAGGTCCCGCTCTCCGAGGTACTGCCAGAATACCCACCCGATGCGGGGGAGGAATGGGGGCTCTCACCGCCCCTGCCTCCGCTTGGGATCGGCCACTTTGTTCGCTTCCGTTGGAATCCCGCCATCAAGGCCGTGGCTATCATACCTCGGTTCGAGCTCAGCACTGCCAAAGCGAGGGAGGTGTTGCCGACTGAGTACTCTCGAAAAGATCTCGTATGTCTTTTTTGGTTTTCGAGATCGCGGGCGCGTGCCGCCGATGCGCCTCGTCCCGGATCGGTTGCTGATGGTGGTGCAATGTATAGGTTTTTAACATGCAACGGCTCGCCGTGTTGACCACCGCTCTTGGACAATCGCCGCCAGATCCCGAGCTCATCTACGAAGCAATGAAGGATCGTGTCCACCAACCGTATCGAAAAGCGCTCGTATGTGTTCGTTTTTGTCACGGTGCACGAACGGCCAGCTTGACCGTGTCCCAGATACCTGGTTTGCCAGCAGTGACGTCGTCGCTTACCCCACAAACACATCCGGGTCTACTCGGCATCTGTCTCTCAGGAGCAGGGCCGACGATCTTGGCCCTTGCGACCCAAAATTTCGAGGCGATCGCAGAAGGGGCTCGTGCAATCTTTGCGCAAGAGAACATAGATGTGGACTGGAAGGTGCTCGAAGTCGTTGGCGGGAGCGAGTGCTACTCGGTAGAGGCAAACTAGAAAGAACAAATAGAGCATTACTGGACATGGTGTAATCTTGACATGCATGCATCGAGGTATCGTGCTACGGGGTATCTTAAAATATAGTACTAGTCTCGTTCCGTTTAACCCCTTGCGTTGAGACAAACAGCTCTCATCGCGACAAGGGATGCAGAGCTGCCATCGAATGGCAGGTTGACCGTGAACATCACGTCGCTGCGGTCGCCGTTCAGATAGACTGGCAGAGTCACTAGGTTCCTTTGATCGGCGCCGTCCTCTTCTTCTTGCACCCAACGGATCTGAGATGCGTTCAGATGAACGGCCTCTCCATCGTTGAGCAAAAGCTTCCCAGCTTCTGCGTCCCATGCAGCTCCCTCCAATGTCAGACCTGGACCATCTTCATCAGAGAAATCAAACTAGAAAATTTGCTCTCCAAACACTCACCGTCAACGATGAATGCTCCGGGGTTGTTCATCTGACCAATGTCCAATCGCAGGCTCAGTGTCTCCAGGCTCCAGCGCTTGCGGTGTGCTACAGCCTGCCGAGTCGCCGTAATGTATGCCTCCGGGAAGAACAGTCCTCCAAGCCAAACTTCGACATCAGACAAGGTCTGCTGCATCGTCGTAATTCCATCCAATTGAGCCAGGCGGCGTGCGAGATCCGGAATCCACTCCGACACGGACATGGCTTTGGGAACCTTGTATCGTCTCCAATGTGTGGGAATCGTGCCTGCAGCGTTTCAGTTCAGTACCAATCATGACGATAACGGGCGGGATCCCACCTTTGGTCAAGGAGCTCATCAAAGCGCGCAAGTGATTGGTCTGCTTGAGTTCACCCTCGCAGACTTTGACAACATCCGTAAGGTCTTTGCGAACTTGGTCAAGCAATTTGCGTCCGATGGAGCCTTCCCTAAAGAACAGGCGATAAAGCGGATCAGGGATGTCGCTGGACTGTTTGGGCAATGTGTTGAGGGACTAGATGAAAGCGTCAATGACAGGTCAGGCGTGGTGAGGAACGTGAACTTGCCGACGGCAGCTGGGCTAGCCATTCGCGACAACGCTCATGTAGGTTGCGCATCCATGCGGGCTGCTGTGAAGACTGACTCTTCGGACTGCCAGTGCTCGGAACGTCATCCTCGTCGTCTGACAACGTTCGCATCTTCCGTAGCTTGCCGAGAAGTTGGTTACCTGTGGCAAATCAGCACGTGAGCATCAAACTAACGTCGAACAGACTCACCTTGCGCTACAGCGATGACCCTTTCTGCAGTGGGCGGTAGCGTCAACCATGATGGCGGCTCGCGGTCAGGTAACCCTTGGACCCATGATAGGAAGTGCTCAAGTTTGGTGCCATCGGGAGCTTCCAGGACCTGACTGTTATTGATACTGGGAACCAGGTTGAAATCCACATTGTAAGCAACCGGAGTGAACAGTTTATCGACAAAGGCATCGAGAATGCGCTGATCGAAATCGCTGTCGACACGCCCACCGTACACAGATTGTTTGATGAGCGTCCGCAACGCATCCCATGGAATCGTAGCAGGGTCGACGTTCGCCCTTCCTTTGGCAAGCGTGCTGAGCCACGTGTCGATGGTACCAAAGGCGGCGGCCATATCGGAGTCGTTGAAGTCGTAAGTTGTGCTCCAGCCCAATGGAACATATCGTAAACGTTCTTGTACAACGGCGTGGAACCATGCAAGGAGGAAATACAAACGAACTTTCTCCGCGGGCCCTTGAGCAAGGCGTTGTGGGGAAATGGACCCCAGAGAGTCGAGCAAGTTGGCCTTTATTCCTGGTGGAGGCTCGTTCATAATGATGCGAGACTGTCGGAGGATGTTGACAGGGATAGATGGATTTGCTTCCATGGTCAAAAAGAGTCGGAAGTTGCGATGAGGATTGAGAGTCTGTAACTTCTTTTCAAGCTGTCCTAGCCATGAAGGCGCCAAGTGGACGTTCTTCAGAAGGACCCATGTCCCTTGTCTCGATGCTGCAGCGATGGCTTGATCCGCAAGAGTAAAGCCCTCTTGAGAGCCCATGGCGACCGAGGAAGAACGCGCTCCGACGGTTTGTATGAGATGCTCAACGCGGTAGCTAGCGTCGTAACCTGTGACAGATACCAAGGCAAGCGGAGTCGTAGCAGGAACCTCGTTCGAAACCATGGCACCAAGGTCGAGTTCGGACGATAAGTCATTCTGGAAAACGGTCCGTACAAACAACGCCGTGGATTGCAAGAGGCGATCAGGCCGCAAGCACTTGACGATCAGCATCGAACGAAGGGCCTCCACAGCAGCTGCTCGGACGTGAGAAAGCTAAACACTTGCGATAGGAGGTAGACACGTACGTGTAGTCGGTTCCCAAGGCAAATGTACGATCGTTTCGGGGCTTCCAGACTGAAGGAAAGGAACCCATTCCTCGGGATGCTCAAGGACGTAGCTAAGAACAGGCTTGAAAAGACTCTGTTTCGCATAGTCTTCGAGATGCATCAACTGATCTGCAGAGAGTACGGAAGAAGCTGGGTGTTCGCCCGAAGATCCGCTGGGCTTCCCGACGATCCCCTGTCCACTTTCGAGTAGGAACTCGAGTTCGTCGGCAATATCCTCAACGCCTCGCAATTTCACTTGGGCTAAAAGTACGGCAAGCATGACGTGATCACTGTGAAGCAAAGCTCTCGAAGTTCGCTTGTACACGATCAGGAAGAGATCATTGAGTAGGATCTCCCGCCGCTTGATGTAGTCAGTGACGTTCTTCAAGTTGGGATTATGATGGAGCACGTAGTCAAAGATGTCGAGGAAGAATTGAAGAGAGAACTGATAAAAGTGATTGACGAGGTTGAGCTGTTCGAGAATGAAGAACACGGAACTGCAGGCTTGTGCCAACGGCAGGTATTCGGCAGTTACTTGCTCGACTTCCTTCATGACAATGTCCGTCTCCTCCACTTTGCGCGTGATCTCTGCGGCTTCTCGTTTCAACGTCTCCAGGGTACCAATGACTTTGTCATCGTCGAGAATGTTTCCGGTCGACTCGTTGAGAGCTTGCAGGAGCAACTTTTCCAGCGTCCGGAGGCGAAGGCGGAATTCGCCTTGGGCTTTCATGAGATCCGTTCTCTTGCGCTCAGTGTCAGGCCGTTCCACCTTGAGCACTTGATCCAAGGATTGACTCTGGAGACTACTGCGCGTCATCGTAAAGTTGACAAACGTCACTCTACTGCAAATGTCAGGGGAGAACTCGACCGAAGGATCTCGAGTGGAAAGGAACATGGTGAACGCGGGCGAAAAGTCGATATCTTGGTTGCCGATTCGAATGAGAACACGACCACCAGTCCTGCGAATCTCCTTGTTCAAGACGGCGTTGAGGATGGGATCTAGATGCTCGACATCTTGAATGAGAATGGGGTTACCGAATCGCAGAGCACTCTCCAATACTTTGAGGAACGCCTCGTCGAGGAAACTCGTGACCGTGATCTTGCGTTCCTTGTATTCATTCAGCAAGAAGGTCGTCGCTTGGCCCGTAGGATCGATAATCAACGGGTAGCGGTTGAATCGTTTCAGCATGATCGCGTTCTCAGTGGTCAGGTTGTCGGCTGGAAGCGACTTGGATTGCCAGCTCAAACGATCGTCTGCGGTCGAGAGGTACTCTGTCAACGAAAGCTCCGGCTTGAACTTGATGATGGCTTCAAGAAGATGGCTCGACCAGTCCTGCCACATCACC